>JAVJHY011626954.1:0-46230 GCA_035593235.1 Phascolosoma agassizii
TTAGGAGAACGCCCGTGGACCTAGGAGTCATGATATTCCCGACTGATAAGTCGATCCAACCCGTGCAATTAGCCAAAGAAGTTGAGGCACGAGGTTTCGAATCGCTTTGGTTTCCAGAACATAGCCACATTCCCACCTCACGCGCAACGCCTTGGGGTGGCATGAAAGACGCACCCCCGTTACCCGAAATGTACTGGCGTTCGCACGATCAATTCGTCGCGCTCGCCGCGTGCGCGGCGGTGACCGAAAAGATCCGCCTTGGCACGGGTATCACCTTGGTGTCGCAGCGCGATCCCATCTGGCTCGCCAAAGAGGTCGCGAGCCTGGATATGATTTCCAACGGCCGCTTTGAGCTTGGCGTCGGCTATGGCTGGTGCGTAGAAGAAATGCGCAATCATGGACTTGATTACAAAAAGCGCCGTGGCATTTTGCGCGAAAATATCCTGCTCATGCGTGAACTATGGACGAAAGATGAAGCCAGCTTTAGCGGTAAGCACATTCAATTCGAAGAGAGTTGGGCGTGGCCGAAACCGACACAAAAACAATTACCAGTTGTGATGGGTGGTGCTGCTGGCCCTAAAACCGCCGCACACATCGCCGAGTTCTGCGATGGTTGGATGCCGATCGGTGGGGCTTACGATCTCGACGGCGGCTGGGCAGAAATCACCAAAGCATGTAACGCCATTGGCCGAGATCCGTCAACGATTGATATCGGCATGTTCTACGCCATGGGCTTCGAACCAAGCCAATTTAAGGAGCATACGGACAAAGGCGCTAAGCGCGGCATATTGCCGTTACCGTCGGAAGGCGCAGACGTGATCTTACCGTTGCTCGACGAGTATGCGAAGCATATGAGCTAAATGTTAGAGGGCCGGTTGTTGACAACCGGCCCTTGTTCCGGCGCGCCCACATCCTGCTTAAAACTATCGCCCGATCGACACTAGTTATTGGCGGCCAATTAGGATCAGCCGCGTGTGAAATCTCTGTCGGCCTAGTGATCACGCTGCGGAAATAGGCAAATGCACGAATTGAAATCTCGGTTCGCAAGTTGGGTCATTCGCACTCGCTGGCTAATTATTATTGGATGCTTTGTGCTAGTCGCGTTCGCCGCGAGCGGCGCTCGGCATTTGATATTTACCAACAGTTATCGAGTTTATTTCGGTGCGGAAGATCCACATCTAGTCGCCTTCGAATATCTAGAGAACGCGTATACCAAAGACGACTCGATCATGCTCGTGATTGCGCCGAAAGATGGCAAAATTTTCACGCGTGAAACCTTAACGTTAGTCGAATCCATCACCAAAAAAGCCTGGCAACTTCCCTACTCAAATCGAGTCGACTCGATCACCAACTTTCAGCATACTGAAGCCGATGGCGACGATTTGGTTGTCGCCGACCTCATCAAAGATCCGTCAAAATACACCGACGCCGAACTAGCCCGCGTCAGAAATATCGCGCTGTCGGAGCCACAACTTAGAAAATTTCTAGTGGCCGACGACGCGCGGGTCACCGCCGTTAATATTAATGTCCTGTTGCCGGGAGTTAGCGAAACAAAAGAACTACCGCGCGCGGTAAAGTATGCACGTGAGCTTGTTGCCGAGTTTAAATCGACTCATCCAGACGTCGACATATTTATCTCCGGAATGACGGCAATGCACAACGCGGTGAGCGAAGCAGCGCTCACCGACATGACCGTACTTGGCCCAATTAGTTTTGGGGTGATGTTTCTTTTGATCGCGCTGCTTGCGGGCGGCATAGTCGGCACGGTCGCAACATTGTTTGTTTTTTCCATGTCCGTTGCTGCGGCAATGGGGATATCCGGATATTTGGGTTTTCCAATAACACCTACTGGTGCAGGTGCACCAAACATCATTTTAACGGTCGCGGTTGCCAACTCCGTACATCTATTAATTTCCTATTTCCACGGACTACGCGAAGGACTTCACAAGCATCAAGCCATTGAAGAAAGCCTGCGAATTAACATAAACCCAGTTGCGTTGGCGAGCATAACGACCGCAATTGGATTTCTCACTATGAACTTTTCGGAGTCCCCGCCCTTCCAGCAAATGGGCACGACGGTGGCGCTGGGCGTAATTGTATCGTTTGTACTGTCAATTGTGTTCCTGCCGGCCGTGCTTGCGATTCTACCGAGCGGGCGCATTCGCCAACGTTCGACGGAAGATAATTGGGTTCGAAACCTCGGCGAATTCGTCGTGCGTCGTCGGCGTGGCGTATTGTGGGGTACGACAGCAATTATTGTTGCCGTCGTCGCCAATGTGCCGCGCAACGAATTTAATGAAATATTTTTTCATTACTTTGGTAAAAAGATGGAATTCCGGGTCGGCACGGATTTCATGTTGGATAATTTGACGGGCTTATACCAGATCCACTATTCGCTAGACTCAGGCGAACCGGGCGGCATTAGTGATCCAGAATTTCTGCGCTTAACTCACGATTTTGTTGACTGGTGGCGAGCACAACCAGAAACCGAACACGTCCGCACGATCACCGACACGATGAAACGCCTGAATAAGAATATGCACGGCGACGATAACGATATGTATAAACTGCCAGATTCACGCGAGCTGGCGGCGCAATATCTACTCCTCTACGAAATGTCGCTGCCCTACGGACTCGATTTAAACAATCAAATTAATGTCGACAAATCCACGACCCGTGTGATCGCCACCTTAAAACCCATCGATATTAGCAATACGTTAGATATCACCCGCCGTGCCAGTGCCTGGCTAGACGACAACGCCCCGCGCATTGGCCATGACGATGGCTCGGGGATGATCATGATGTTTACCCACCTGATGCTGCGCAACGCCAAGAGCATGGTCTACGGTACGACCATCGCGTTAGCTTTGATCTCAATCGTGCTCATCTTGGCGCTGCGATCGTTTAAGATCGGTGTGTTAAGTTTAATCACAAATCTCGCGCCAATTGGCATGGGCTTTGGGATCTGGGGGATCCTCAACGGTGAAATCGGAATGGCCTTGTCGGTTGTGGCGAGCATGACGTTCGGCATTGTGGTCGACGATACCGTGCATTTTTTGAGTAAATATTTACGTGCGCGACGAGAACAAGGCTTAGCCCCGGACGAAGCGGTTAAATATGCGTTCAAGACCGTTGGCCGCGCCTTAATCGTCACCTCGATTGTGTTGGTCGCCGGATTTCTCGTGCTAGCGACATCCCAGTTCGGTATGAATTCGAAAATGGGATTATCCGTCGCTATCGTTATCGTGTGCGCATTGTTCACGGTCTTGTTATTTCTACCGCCCTTGTTAATGAAAATTGATGGACGTGACACCGATCGCCTGATTCGCGCCTAGCTTCGCATCGCGCTTTTCGAACAATGGATTAGGACCACTTCGCCCGCAAACGGATGAGAAATTCCTTGCGAATCTCTTGCCGCGAGCCAAATCACAACCGTTGCAGTAGCCCGTCCCGATTGAAAAAATGATGGAATAGCGCCGCACCTACGTGAAAAATGACCAACGCTATCATCACTCGCGCGCCGATCCCGTGAGGGGTACGCGGCAGGTAATCGCTAAACTCCGGCAACATTTCGATAGGCCCATTGAAAATAATCGGCCCGGCGCCGGAAAGCACCATCATGCCAATTCCGCTTGCGGCCATACCAACAATGACAACGTAGAGCAATGAATGCACTGTGCGCGAGGCGCGATCTTGCCACTTTGGCATTGGTATCGACGCGGGTTTCTTATCCAAAAACACTCACGACGCAATCCGCGCCAACGTTATTAGCAAGGGTGTTAGTCCTAACGGGATATGCATGCGTAGAATCGCTTATTCCTCAGCGACTGGCTGGGCGTCATGACAACGAGCGAGTAATCCCGCAGCGACGACAATTAGTATGCCGGTGAGCGTCATCGCGCTTGGAATGTATCCGAAAAGTAAGTAACCCACTCCAACGCCACCGAGAATTTCGAAATAAACGAGCGGCGCCAGGACGCTGGCTGGCGCGCGTTTAAATGCTTGTATTATCGCGAAGTGGCCTATCGCCCAAATCATGCCAGCTGCAACGATTAGCCCACCATCGAACCATCGAATTGGAGACCAGAAGTGGATCGCTACGGGTAACAAGAGCAGCGAACCTACACCGCATTGGAACGCCAACGTAACGATTGGCGGTACAGTTTTTCCTGTTTTTCGAGTCAGCACCAGAAAGAGTCCGAATACTACGCCTGATAGGACAGCGTAAATCATCCCGAGGTCCATCGTAGGTCCTGGGCGTACGATAACCATAGCCCCGGCAAATCCAAGCATTACGGAGAACCATTGAATTAGCGATACGCGCTCGCCCAGCAATATTGCGGCAAAAACTACCGCGGCAATTGGCGCAACAAAATATGCACCAAGTGCATCAGCGAGCGCCACGCTAGAAATGGCCAGGAAATAGAGACTGATCGCCAGCACATGTAATACCGTCCGAAGCGAAAGCGACACCATCTCATCGAGCGGTAATCTGTATCCTTTGTGCAGAATCAGCATGAGGGGAATAAATACAATACCGCCAATTAGGAACCGCACCCAATTTAATAGGAGTATTTCGTAGTCTTCGCTCAGTATTTTAACAATACCATCGGACATCGGGATCACGAGCATCGCGAACGCCATTAAGATCATACCCAGGTAGTTTTCCCGTGCGGCTTGCAATTCTATTCGTACGACCTAACGTTTCGCTAGCTTATCCTTGATTGTGACCGAGTGACGCGGCACCGCGAGGAGCGCACTGTCGCGGATCAGCGTTGCAAGATTTGCTATACGGATTTGCTCCTGAATAATTTTGCGAACAACGCTCCAATCGCAATTATTGCCAGTACGCCGAATTTTTTCAGAAAAATAATACCCGCAGCGATCAGACCTGTTTTCGCAATGACCTTCCCCGCGACTAGCGCTCCGATACCATATGCGGCAACTTGATCAATGCTCGGGTCAAAATCTTCATATCGGGAACCCTGATCGAAATTCGCAAGTGTAAGCACTGTCTCTTTTTCCGTTTCGATCAGGCTTTTTTGATCCATGTCCGCAATAAAGTTCAGGTTCAAAACGCCTTTCCTACCCAGAATGCGAATGTTGTAGTTTAGAGTATGCTTTTCCTGATCACCGAACTTAATCTCCTTTGCCCAATGGAGTTTATGCGCCTCTTCGTCATAGAATGGCTTTGCCGCCCACCCAACTAGTTCGATCGGCTCATAGCCTTGCTCGACACGTTGTCTACTAGATTCGGCAGCTCCTTCTTTCATCTGTGACAATAGTTCGTCGTAATCTATCTCATCAGCATCTTCATCTGATACATAACCATCTTCTTCGTATTCCACCGTTACTGCCCACGAGCCATCATCGAAGGGCGTAACGCCGGAGGAAAAAAGCATTCCAAGCGTCTCCAATCCAGCGCCGGGGGGATTTCCCCATACGTCTACAAGCACTTTCTCAGTATCTTCCGGATTTAGGTAATAGAAACTCTCCGGTACGGATAAAGTAGCGACTCCATTAGGAAGTCGCACTTCGCCTCGTTGCCGATCCAGCGAATTCCAAAACGCCTGGATCTCCGCCATTGCTTGTTCTTCTTCGGGGGTCCGATTTTGCTCATTCGCACCGACGTACTCTGCGCCAAAGAGGGCAACCAGGAACGAAACTAATACTACGTATTTCATTCGAATTTCCTTAATTCTTGAGATGTATAGCGCCCTGCGCGCTTGCCGATTACGACGAGGTTTTTTGCCAGAAAAATGCGAAGCCCCGTAGAGAAAACCTACTACAGGCCGTCAGATTCAGCAATTTGTTAGCTTTCTCGTTTTGCGATCGCCAACCATTCTTGTTCTTTCTTACGGTAATGCGCTGGCGCGTGACGTGATCGTGTTAACGCTTCCCTAAACAGTGCAGATGCCTGCTCATTCCTATCGAGTCGCTTCAGGAGTATCCCGTAACGAACTCGCGCTTCCTCTCCTGGATATGTTTTTATCAGGACATCGTATTCTTTACAGGCGCTCTCGATATCTCCTTTAGCCTCAATCGAACGAGCATATAAAAGGTGGCCATTAACGGACTTATAATTTGGATTCTCGTTGATCAAAGTGTCGAGTGTCGCAATCGCGTCCACCGCATCACCTCGCTCGAACTGGCACCGAGCTAGCATTTCCAGCAATTGTGGATCGTTTTCATTCAGACCGGATAAAGATTTCGCCAAAAGCGGGATCGCATCATCGTACATTCCAGCTTCGAAGCATTGTTCGGCTAAAGCTACCCGATTCTCAACGGTGTCGGATATCTCAAGCGCCTCAACACGGTTTCGAAGTTCTCGGGTCGGATCTACAGTATTAATTAGCCGCTTCTTCGCTATTTTCGCGGATCGGCTAATTGCAGCATCGGGTCCGAACTGGGTAATAAAATAGATAATGCAGCCAATTCCCGGCATCAGAATAATTATCCATAACCAGATGGGATCCTTTCCCGTTTTTAGCGCGTGAACGGCGAACGCTATTTGGAACAGAACAACGAGTATTCCGAGTGGCATCAAATTTTCTCGATGCCGGAGTGCAGGCTTACGTGTTGCTAACCTGTCCGAAATAGGCGCGCGTTTTGCGGCGAGAATAATAGCCAACTCAAAACGGACGTCTGTTGAGGATCAACGTTAAGCTATTGGTTAGGCATATTGCTAATGGTTAATAGATCATCCTTGCATCGCATTCGTAAAAGTAGCCATGTCGAAATAGTCGCGCCAGATTTTAATCTTCCCGCCCTCCATTACGAATACACCAACACACGGCAAGTCGACATCGCCTGCGCTAGTCTTCGTCTTGTCTATTCGTTCGGCGATGACAACGTTACCGTCGGATAGGATATTCGTGATTTCCCATTCTGTATTCGTCCAGGTCGCTAGAAATCCTTCAATAAATTCATGAATATTTTTTCTACCGACGACCGGCTGCATTGGCATATTGTGGTAGCTTCCATCTTCGGCGAAGTACTCCGCGAGACGATTAGCATCCAAGCTAGACCACGCCGCTATAAATTCTCTAACGATTTTCGAGTTTTCGTTCATGCCAGTTCTGCTCCTTAACCGATGTTCTTTAAAGAAGACTAACGTTGTGCTCAGCGGCCCTTGACTGGCGCGGCAGCGAATAGAGGTGACTGTCAAGGGTCAGCTGCAGCACTTGGTTAGGTGGTAGTTCTGGACGATCGAATAAATATTTTTTCGATCGAGCTCATGCTACCGCGGTTGCTTCGAGTTCCACCATGGTTGTCGGATCGTAGAGTTGTGCGACGCCTAACAGCGTTGCAGCTGGCTTACACCCGCTCGCCGCGATTAGGCCAAATAATTCTTCTCCTTTACTCATCAATCCATCAACATCAGTCGTGTATAGATTAAGGCGAACAATATTACTTGCGTCCATGCCAGCTTCACTCAACGCCTTAGTCAAGTTTTCCCAGGCAAATTTAAATTGTGCGGATAAATCGCCCTCGTGCATCGGCGTCCCGTCTCCGGCCGTTGACGTTTGCCCCGATAGGTAAAGGACGCGTTCACCTCCTTTGACTTCGACTCCGTGATTGATCCCAAACTCGAGTAGCCAGGGCGAAGGGTTAATTGAACGTTTTTCCATAATCAGCTCCCTTAAATTATTTCGGTAAGGCTTTATTGTCCTATGTAATAGACGCTACGTGCTAGGGATAATATTTAAACCTGTAGATTCCGGTGCCAACAAAGCCATATTCGATTTTATCGTCCGCGCGAATCGACATTTGCGACTAGCGTCCGGATAACCTACCCGCCGAAAGTCACCTAACCGAGCGCGACGCCGAGAAGCTTTGCGTAGACTTTATGCGGTTCCGATTCCGTACCGCCGCTCAAACCAATACTAATATTGGTTGAGTCAAAGTATTCATACCAGCGAGCTTCGACTACGACCTTTTCAAATTCGTGGACTTGCTCGGCACTGTCTAATCCAAATACCCCAATGAATCCCTCGCTAGGTGCTTTCGGTAAAGTCGCGTCGATTTTGCTCCAACCTAGCACCACCACTCCTGTCGAGCGTCCCGTGTTGATGTAGTCGTCGAGCGACTTCAAGTAAATGAGCTTATCTTCATCACTTAACGCGTTCCAGAGGTCGTTAGGATGCCAAACGATAGCCAAGATGTGCATGAAATATTCCTCCGTTATATCCGTAAAGGTGCAAATAGATACCTTGCTCAGCTACCCTTTACCGCAGCGCACTGGCGCGGTAGCGTAGGATTCTGCCTTTATGAAATCGCACTTAATTTCGGCAATGCATAAAGGATAATCCCTATTCCGCTAGCTAAGAACATAACCAATACTAATCGGAGACGACTCCCAATAGCTGTATTACTACGGAAAGATATAAACAATACGACACTCGAATATACGGACAGCGCGGCACCTAAAACTGCCGCAGCAACCCAGGGTTTACCCGCCAATGACAGCGACATAATTACGGTAAAGAATACTACGATTAGAAATATGCCGAAAATTGCGTTACGACCTATTTTTGATTTCGGTTCTTCCATCTTTCAGGTGACATCTAACGTTTGGATAACCTGCCGTTGAAAGAACCGGACTGGAGCGGCAGCCCAAGGAGGACTCTGTCAACGGTCAGGTTGAGCAACTTGTTAGGGCGTGGACCGCCTAACCTTAAATGTGAATTCGTTGTCAAAAGCATTTCTATTGCCGAACGATAAACCATAGCTTTGTAATGACCCCGCTACTTTATGCTTTCAGATTTCCACGAGCAAACCACGGCAACATTATCGTGAGGCCGCATCTACCGAAGGTTACGGTTTAGCGACAGCACTTGCGCTGATAACTACTCCACGGCGCGGACCAAAGCCCGAAGGCATTCCTTATATTTTCATATCGTCGGCGATTGTTTTTGCTCGAACTTTATTCGCTATCAACAACATTTTTGTTACGCGGCCTAACTACAATTAGAGGACCTAAACGTCGAATTAATTTTCGTCAGTCAGATCGGACTAAATTATTGTGTTCATTAATATCAACACCTTAATAGTCAATAGTACCGCGCGAATTGCTAAAAACGAAAGCGGCACGAATAACGACAAAAAGCGCTTCCCACGAATGTCGGTCCGCTATTAACGCGATATTCTAAAATACCGGCGAAACTGCCGACCGATGCGCGCGATCTATCTATTCTCGCGGCAAACGATTGCTTTTCGAAAGTAAGACGAAGGCCGCTTTGCCGCAAGCCTCCGGCAAAGCTCTACACAGGAATCGGAAGACCTAACACTAGTATTGCCGGCTATTACTCTCCGGCGACGATGATCTTTCCGATCTGCTTGTTACCTTCCATGTGCCGATAGGCGTCCGCCACCTCGGCCAATGGGAATACGCGATCAATCACGGGTGAATAAGTACCGTTGGCAAACCCCGCACCCAAATTTGCAAGCGCTCGCTCTGTTCGATCCGGATGTTGGAATAGGTTGTATACCAAATGGAATCCGCAAATTTTCAGTCCCTTACCGATCGCCGGAAATAACGGGAACGCTGTGTCGCTCATGGCGAGTGCGCCGTACTCAACTATTCGCGCTTCAATCGCTGCGCCGTCCGCTAAGGTGGCTAAAAAGTCTCCGGCAACCGGATCGAACGCGATATCAAATCCTTTGCCATTGGTAATTTCCATCACTCGTGCGGCGAAATCTTCGCTGCCCGTGGCGATAAGATGATCGGCGCCGGCGTCCATAATTGCGTCTTTTTTCGTCGTGCCGCGCGAGGTCGCGATGACTGTCGCACCGTGCGCTTTAGCAATTTGAATTGCGGGTAATCCGACACTCGAACTGGCTGCGGAAACAACCACAACTTGCCCGGCATCTTGTTTGAGCCCCCCTACTTCGACGAGACCACCGTAAGCAGTTGGATAGGCCATCCAAATCGCAGCCGCTTGTTCGAAACTCATGCCTGCTGGCTTTGCTGCTAACGCGCTCGCCGGCACGGTGGCTACTTCGCCGATAACGCCGTACTGATCCGGTGACATATTTGGCGTGATCGCCACTTCGTCGCCAACTGCATAGTCTGTAACACCTGGGCCCACGGCGAGTATAATGCCCGCGCCCTCGACACCAATGCGCGACGGGAGTTGCGGTTGCACTAAGTATTGTCCATGGAGATACAAATATTCTGCTCGATTAAGTCCAGCCGCCTTCACGTCGACTAGAACCTCACCTACGCCTGGCGCTGCAGGTTCTTCCTCAACGATTTTCAGCTGATCCGGTCCGCCGATTTTGTCAAAACGTACAATTCTTGCCATGTCTTTCCTTATGCTCGCGCGTGCGTTGCCGTTCGGTCGCCGACCATAATTTGATCTCGGAGAAACCACAAGCGCCTGGGTCGCTGGCTGTTGCCAACCACGCGACGAGTTAATGCTACGATACTCGGTACATAGGCAGGCAGCAGGAGAAGTGAGCAGTGGCAGCGCGAGCAGAACGAAGAAGTTTTTGGACTTGGGGTTATGTATCCGATGAGCCAAGCGAAGCCGAGCGGCGTGCCGCCGCGAAGAACCTGGCTGCACGCCTTGGCGAAGTTGTTGATCCGCCGATTGTGCCGGACATTGCCGACATCACCCTCGCGCCATCTCGAATTAGCATACCGTCGAAGCTCCGATCTTGGATTTCGAGCGAGCACAACGATCGCGTGACCCACACTTACGGCGGGCATCCGCTAGAGTTACTCGACGCTCTGCGCGGCAAGTTCATTAATCCTCCAGATGCAATCGCCCATCCACGCAATGAAGATGAACTCGAAGCAACGTTGGCTTGGTGCGACGTTAATCGCTACACCGCGATCCCTTATGGCGGCGGTACATCTGTCGTGTGGGGCGTTAACGTGCCAGAAAAATGCGACGGCGCAGTAACCATCGATCTCGATAATCTCAATAACGTCCTTGAAATTGACGAGGTGTCGCGCGCCGGGCGTTTTCAAGCGGGGATCCTAGGGCCGGATCTCGAAGCCGCGTTACGTCCGCGCGGACTCACTTTACGCCACTTTCCGCAAAGCTTTCCGTGGTCGACAGTCGGCGGTTGGGTCGCAACCCGCGCTGGCGGCCATTACGCCACGAATCACACGCATATTGACGACTTCGTAGAATCGACACGCATGCTTAGCCCGGCAGGTTGGTTTGAATCTCGTCGCTTGCCCGGCAGCGGTGCCGGCCCGAGTCCCGACCGTCTGGTGATCGGATCGGAAGGGACCCTCGGCATTATTAGTGAGTGTTGGCTACGACTACAAAAGCGGCCAACGTTTCGCGCGACCGCCGGGGTTATTTTTTCAACGTGGGAATCGGGCACCACAGCTGTGCGACACATCGCGCAAGCGAAACTATGGCCGGCAAACTTGCGCATCCTTGATCCGGTTGAAGCAGGTAATAACGCCGGACTCGATGGCACGCAGTCACTGGTTATTATTGGTTTCGAATCGGCCGATATCCCACAAGGCACAAATGTCCATGCCGCCGTTGCCATTGCTCGCGAGTTTGGCGGCACTATCGACGATGCAAATATCGTGGTTGACGACGGACAAGGAAACGCGACCGGTCATGAAGGCCCGGTCGGCGCGTGGCGGAACGCTTTTATCGGCGTCAACGCGGGCTTAACCGCCGGTCTTGGCTTACTCGCCGATACGTTCGAAACCGCCACCACGTGGGACAACTGGCCAGCACTCGATGCCGCGGTCCGTGACAAAGTCGGCGCGGTGTTGCGCGAAACCATGGGTGATAGCGCCATGTTATCGTGCCGCTTCACCCATGTGTATACCGATGGGCCGGCGCCCTACTATTCGTTTAGCGGTGTCGCGCCGCGCGGCGGCGAACACGAAATTTGGCTGCAGATCAAAGAGGCCGCGACCAGCGCCTTGGTGGAAAACGGCGGAACGGTAACCCACCACCACGCCGTTGGCAGAATGCATGCACAAGGTTGGGCAAAGCAACGACCGGCTCTATTTGGCAAAGTGCTGAAGAACGTGAAGCACACCTTAGACCCAAATGGGATCTTGAATCCTGGCGTACTGTTTGACTGATCCAGGGATGTGCAGACGCGAATTCGATTCAAACCGCCGAACGCATAATTTCGCTTACCAGACGCTCCAGATCTTGAATCGATCGACATGAATCGACTCGGTCGCACGCGCTGCTAAGCCGACGCATTTCTGAATCGCCGGAGTTCCAAAACGCTTTAGGCTCGGGATTCAGCCACAACACTCGCCGCGCACGGTCGTGGATTTTACGCAGGTGCGACACCCCCGGATCACCAAAATTTGAACGGGCATCCCCTAAGATGAGGACGGTCGTTCGGTGATCGACATCGTCTAATGCCATGCGCTCTAGATCTGCTAGGGCTCGACCATAATCAGTCGATCCCCAACCGTGTTGATGCAGCGCTTGTTCGATCGCTTCCTCCGCCGTCGATCGTTGAAAGAGTTCCGTCACTTCGGCGAGTTGGTTGGAAAACGCAAAAGCGCGCACCTTCGGAATAACTTCAGTGATGCTATAGAGAAACAGCAACAAAAATCGCGCTGCCGTGGCCACCGATCCCGACACGTCGCATACGGCGATCACTTTAGGTCGGTTGACTTTTTTCCGCTTCCACACCGTATCAAACAACAGCCCGTCGTATTTGATATTTCGTCGAATCGTTTGCCGCACATCTAAATGTCCGCGGCGAGCAATTTTTTTCTTACGCGAATGTAATGCGACCAAACGTTTTGCAAGCTTATGCACTAAGGCTTGCATAAATTTAAAATCACGCACCTCAATGGCAGACAAAGGGGTCTTGTGTAAAATCTCTTCGCGGAGTTCAGGCCACGCGTTGGCCGTATAAAGTAATAACTGTCGATCGATTTGATCGCGAACCTCTTCAATCAATTGTGCACGTAGTGCGCTCAAGCGTTCCGCGGTATCGTCGTTAGCGTTGCGGATCTCGGCCTCCAAGCCTTCAATCCCAACAAGCTCTAAGACGCGACGCATATACATACCCCGTTGCGTAAACAAGCGAATATTCGACACGCTCGCTTCGCGCGCCGCGTTCGCAACAGCAAGCTGCAATTCTGCGCGGTTCGGCTCACTTGCCATTTGCGCCAAATTATTACTGTCGCTCTGCTCTTCGTGCTCGCCGGCGCCCGGCGATGTTTCACTATCGGCATTGGCGCCGGGAACGTCCTCGTCTGAAGTTGGTTGATCGTCCAGCGCATCAACCCCGTCCATGGTCTCCGCGAAAAAATAGCGATCGAAGCACTCGGCGAAACGCACTTTCTCCTCAGGCGTTTTTGCCAGCACTTGCGATAAAGATTCTTTAAGCAACCCACGATCCGCGAAGCCCACTACTTCGACAGTTGCTGCAGCGTCGATGCTTTCGGCGGAAGACACGCGCACATCCGTTGCGCGTAACGCACGGATGAAATCGGTGAGTACTTGGGTCACCGCTGGTGTTTAAGCGGCTAGCGCGCGCCCAAAGCTTGACGCGTCATACCGACGATTTCCGCGTCGATATTTTCAATATCGTCTTGGAACTTAAGTAATACGTTTAAGGTAGACCGCACGAGTTCCGCATCGAGTTCATTCGCGTGTAGCAAAAGTAAGGTGCGCGCCCAATCAATCGTTTCACTTACCGCAGGCACTTTCTTTAGTTCTAGGGTGCGCACGTGCTGCACAAAACTCACGATTTGGCGGCGCACAGACGCGGTGAGTTCTGGCACGCGCGATTCAATGATCCGCCGCTCAAGGTGGGTGTCCGGGAACGGTATATATAAATGTATACAGCGACGTTTTAGTGCATCGCCGATCTCGCGAGTATTGTTAGACGTAAGAAAAACCACAGGCGGTACTTTTGCGCTAACCGTACCGATCTCTGGAATCGAGATTTGGTAGTCCTGGAGTAGCTCCAGCAAAAACGCTTCGAACTCCTGATCGGATTTGTCTATTTCATCGATCAGCAATACGGCGCCGTCTTCTGCCCATAGCGCTTTAAGCAACGGTCTCGGTTCCAGGAACTCCTCGTTGAAAAACGTATCATCGAATTCGTGTAAGCGATCCATCGAGGCCTGCAGGCCGGTTGCGCCTTGCATCAAATCACCAAGTTTTTCCTTTAGGACTTGGGTGTACAGCAACTGCTTACCGTATTTCCATTCATACAGGGCTTTGGCTTCGTCCAACCCTTCATAACACTGTAAGCGAATGAGGGGTTTGGCGAGATACGCGGCCGTGGCCTTGGACAACTCCGTCTTACCGACCCCCGGAGGCCCCTCGATAAGGACGGGCTTACTCAATTCGCGCGCCAGATATACCGCTGTCGCGATACTATCGCCGCATATATATCCGGTTGCCGCGAGACCAGATTGAATGGCATCGATTGCCTGACGTGAGCTACTGTCAGTGCCTAGGGTTGCGTTGTTCAAGGTTTAAGGGTCTCTGTTAGTTTGAAATCAATCGGTCAGATTATCATGTGCCTCCCGTGTGAGCGAGGTAACCGGCCACAGTTGGGCAAGCGGCGGCGAACGCGTTCGGCGAGGCACGCATTTGCGTATACTGTAGCGCAGATAAAAGTACACCTAGGGGTGAGAACGAATCACTGTCCAGGGCGAATTCGATGAAAGTACCAGAAAACATGGTGATACGAGTAGAGAACCCGCACCACAATAGCGGACCCTTAAGCCGCAGACGCTTGCTCGAAGGTGCAATCGTCACCGGCGTCGGCTTCAACCTCGCGCCGGTTGCCGCGAAATCCGACGATCCGCGCAAACTACCGCCGCAACCAAGCGATGACATTGCGTTTCCGAGTTGGGAGCACGCCGAACGGAATGTCACGGTCGACGATGTGCCGCTCAACGGTCCACCGTTGCTCGCCTATCCGCGTGATCCCGTGAGCGGCGTCGTGCGCGAGAAATCGCGTCTCAATCAAATCCTGCTGTTGTGCTTCGATGTTGACGAGCTCAGCCCTGCGACCCAAACGCTCGCCTGGGGTGGGATCGTCGCCTACTCCGGGGTGTGTACGCACACTGGCTGTAGTGTTACGGAATGGGACGCGGACACCCGTAACTTGCTGTGCCCTTGTCATGCGTCACAATTTAATCCGCGCGAGCGCGCAAAAATAATCGGCGGACCAGCGCCACGACCGCTACCTTTGTTACCGATTACCGTGGTCGACAACGTGTTGAAAGTCGCGGGCCCGTTTAGCAGCAAAGTCGGTGCTAAGAAAAAGAAATGAGTGAGTGTAATGAATAAGTCGCTATGCCAATTAATTGTTAGCAGCATCATCAGTTGTACCCTAGTCACGAGCGCCAACGCGGGCGACTACGCAACGGTGACTCAAGCGCGTCTTAATCAACCCGAAGACGAGAACTGGCTGATGTATCGCCGCACCTACGACGGTTGGGGTTACAGTCCCTTAGAGCAAATCGATACCTCGAATGTGACAAGCCTGACGCCGGTCTGGTCCTACTCCACCGGCGTTGCAGAAGGTCATCAGGCACCGCCGATTGTTAACAACGGCATGATGTTCATTTCGACGCCTGAAAATCAGGTGATCGCAATAGACGCACGTAGTGGCGATCTGGTGTGGCAGTATCGAAGAGAACTGCCCGATGACTTGTTCCAGTTGCATCCGACAAATCGCGGGGTCGCGCTGTACGGCGACACCGTTTACTTAGCAACGGTCGATGCGTTCCTCGTCGCGCTCGACGCGAAAACGGGCGCGGTACTGTGGGAACGTGAAGTCGAGGATTACTTATCCGGCTACTACATGACAATGTCGCCGTTAATCGCTAAAGACAAAGTCATGGTTGGCGTGTCGGGTGGCGAAATGGGGATCCGCGGATTCGTCGCCGCGTTCGATGCTACAACGGGCGAACCGGCATGGAAAACGTATACGATCCCAGGCCCGGGCGAACCGGGCAACGAATCCTGGCCCGATGAAACCTGGCGACGCGGCGGGGTACCGGTGTGGCTAACCGGCAATTACGATACCGAGTCTGGTATCGCCTACTGGGGGACCGGTAACGCCGGCCCGTGGATCGGTGCGACGCGTCCCGGCGACAATCTCTATGCAAGTTCCGTCATTGCGCTCGACGTCGCGACCGGCAAGCTCGAATCTCATCACCAATATCACTGGAACGATAGTTGGGATTGGGACGAAGTAAGCCCGCCCTTACTAATCGACGTCGAACGCGACGGCAAAACAATCAAGGCACTCGTACACGCCGGGCGTAATGGTTATTTGTGGTTACTGGATCGTGCAGCTCGCTCGATTCGCTTCGTTGACGCGAAACCGTTTGTACGGCAAAACGTTTTCGCGAGTATCGATCAGAAAACTGGTCGCCCCACTTACCATGATGAACACAAACCTGTCGTCGGCAAACGGGTCGATTTTTGCCCTTCATTATGGGGCGGAAAGAATTGGCCGCCATCGGCTTACAATCCGAAAACCGGCTTGTTGTACATCCCCGCAAACGAAAACTTGTGTAGCGCTTTCGGTGCAACACCGGCTAACTATCGACCGGGCGAACTGTATATGGGTGTAGCGCTTTCGGATCTCGAAGTGTATCCCCATAAGGACGGATCCGATCACGTGGGTGAGCTACAGGCATGGGATCTCAATACCGGCGAACGAAAGTGGGTCGCAACGTTTCCGCAACAACTGTGGGGTCCGGTGTTAACCACTGGGGGTGGCTTAGTATTCGCGGGCGGGACAAATGACCGCTACTTTCGTGCTTTCGATGCCGACACCGGTGAAATCCTTTGGCAACAACGTACAAACTCTGGTGTCACCGGTGTGCCGACGAGCTTCGCCGTCGACGGTGTGCAATACATCGCCGTGCAATCCGGTTGGGGTGTGGACGCGGCGCGCGGCCAAGCGCTATTGAATACAACAATGGGTACAAATATCCACGTCCCGCAAGGCGGCGTTTTGTGGGTGTTTGCGCTGCCGAAAAAGTAGCAGGCCTGCTCCACATTCGCTTGCTCTGAACGTTTTAAGCCTAGGAGTCTTCCGATGCCCGAATTCTGTACCGTTAGTCACGATGATGGAATCACCATCGTAACGATCAACCGCCCTGCCGTGATGAACGCGCTGCATCCCCCGGCCAACAATGAACTTCACACCGTTTTCCAAGCGTTCCAGGCGGATCCCAGCGCCAAAGTCGCGATTATTACCGGCGCGGGAGACAAAGCGTTCAGTGCGGGAAACGATCTGAAATACACCGCAGCTGGAAATAAAATTGAGATCCCAGAGACGGGTTTCGCCGGCCTTACGAGTAATTTCGCCCGCACAAAACCAGTTATCGCGGCCGTCAATGGAGTCGCCCTCGGCGGTGGCTTCGAAATCGCGCTCGCGTGCGATCTCATTATCGCGGGTGACAATGCGATTTTCGGGTTGCCGGAACCACGAGTCGGACTCGCTGCACTCGCCGGTGGCCTGCAACGCTTGCCGCGACAAATCGGCGTTAAGAACGCGCTTGGCATGATCCTCACTGGGCGCCACATTAGCGCCGCAGAAGGCATGCGCCTCGGATTTGTCAATGAAGTGGTTCCCGCCGGCGAAGCCGGCGATAGCGCCCTCGCGTGGGCGAAAACTATCGCGGCAAATTCCCCGCAATCGATCCGTACCAGCCTCGATGTGGTTAACCGTTCGATCGACATCGCGAACTTGCAAGAGAGCCTCCATATTCATTACGACAGCGTTGACGCTTTACGTAACGGACCAGATGCCATCGAAGGACCGCGCGCATTCGCCGAAAAACGCCAACCCAATTGGAGCGTGTAAACTATGGCTAGAGATTCGACACCCGTCATCGTCGGCGTTGGGCAATTCGTCTCCCACGATGCGCCCACCCCGGAAGCGTTTTTGTCCGCGCTCGATGTGATCGCCGAAGCCGCCAAGCGCGCGCTAAACGATGCCAACGCAGCCGTTGATTTAAGCGACAAGATCGACGTCATCACCGTTTCGCGCTTATTCGAGGATTCGACGCGTAAGATTGCGATCACGAACAATCCGTTTGGCGGCAGCAACAATGTGCCAGGCTCAGTCGCTAAACGTGCAGGCATCGTGCCACGTGAACATGTGTATTGCGCGGTTGGCGGGCAAACCCCGCAACGCCTGGTCAACGAAATGTCACAACGCATCCATCGCGGCGAAATCGGTGCCGCGCTGCTTACCGGTGGCGAGGCTATCGCGAACATTAAATATGCAGCCCGCCACGGATTCGAGCTCGATTTAAATGAGGAAGTTGAGGGTGAGTTTACCGATCTATGGCCTATCGACAATGCCGATAAAATGGTTAGTGATTACGAAATGGCGCATGGATTGTTTTTACCGGTGCAAGCCTATCCTTTGTGTGAAAACGTTTGGCGACAAAAAGCAGGTTGTACGGTTGAGCAACACCGCACCGTTATGGCGGAGCTATTCGCCGATTTCTCAGACGTCGCAGCAAACAATCAATACGCGCAGTTTCCGGTCGCACTAAACAGCGAATTTCTTGCCACGCCAAGCCCCGATAACTATCTTTTGTCGGAACCCTATACGAAATGGATGGTGGCCCAAGATGCCGTCAATCAAGGTGCAGCAGTGTTGCTAACCTCGCTCGGTAACGCACGTGCGTGGGGGATCCCGGAAAGCCAATGTGTGTGTCTGCATGGTGCCGGCGATTGCGACGATATTAATGTAATTGACCGCCCCGACCTTTCTGTTTCCAAAGCGCAAAACTTAGCAGTCGGACGCGCGTTGGAAAGTGCTGAGCGCGACATCGAAGATATAGCGCATATCGATGCGTATAGTTGTTTTCCAATTGCGGTGCTCAGCGCATGCGAAGCGATGGGGATCGAGCCGACAAGTAATCGGGCACTCACCCTCACAGGTGGCTTAGCGTTCTTTGGTGGGCCCGGCAATAATTACAGCATGCACGGGATCGCAGAAGCCGTAATGCGCGTGCGTGCAGCGCCCGACAGCTATGCGTTAGTGATAGCGAATGGCGGATATTTGTCGAAGCATTCTGCCGGTGTGTATGGTTCGCTGCCGACTAAAGAATGGCAAGCATCTGACAGCAGCGACTTAGCGCAACAATTAGCGCTCCACGGCAAAGCACCGGTTACCGAAACACCGAGCGGTGCGGGCGTCATTGAAAGCTACGTCGCAGCCTACCAGCGCGGCCAACCTAAGATCGGGTATGTGGTGGGTAGATTGGCGCACAATGAGCAACGCTTTCTCGCGCGCGTCGCCGAGAACGATAACGAAACGCTTCATGCATTGTTTGAAAGCGAACCGATGGGGCGTGCGATCGCCGTCGCGCATTCTGACGCCGTGAATACGTTCCGCTTCGCAAATGCTTGATCGGGCAGTCTAAGGTACCGAAAGTGATCATCCTCGTCATTAACTGCGGTTCTTCGAGCGTTAAATACCGTGTGCTAAACACCTCCACTGGCGCGCAACTCGACGCTGGTAAAATCGAAAGAGTTGGCGAACAAACCTCCCACCAAGAAGCGCTTCGTACCATTCTCACTCGGCTAGGCGATTATCCGATTGAGGGCATCGGCCATCGCGTTGTCCACGGCGGCGAGCAATTTCGTCAAGCCGTCATGCTCAACACACAGGTAATCGACGAGTTGCGAAACTTAAGTTCCCTCGCGCCGCTGCATAACCCCGCGAATATCGCCGGCATTGAAGCGGCCAGAGTGGCTTTCCCGAGTATTCCTCAGGTTGCGGTTTTTGATACCGCGTTTCATGCCACCATGCCGCGTCGCGCCTTCACCTACGCAATCGATCCGAGCCTCGCCAAACGTCTCAATTTACGCCGCTTTGGTTTCCACGGTCCATCGCATAAATTTGTCGCGCAGCAGGCCGCGGCGTATTTAGACGCAGACTTGGCCGACTTGAAAGTTATTTCATGCCACCTCGGCAATGGCGCGAGCGTTTGCGCTATCGAATACGGACAGTCGGTCGAAACAAGCATGGGCATGACGCCGCTTGAAGGATTAGTGATGGGGACTCGCGCTGGCGATCTCGACCCAGCAATTGTGCTTGAACTGCAACGCGCGGCGCAGTTATCTGCAGACCAGATCGACACGTTGCTGAACAAAGAAAGCGGCTTAAAAGGTCTCACCGGTACCGATTCCGATATGCGCAACATCGAGGCACGCGCTGCTAACGGGGACGATCGTGCCCGCCTCGCGGTCACCGTATTTTGCCATCGCGTGAAAAAATACATTGGTGCCTACGCCGCAACGATGGGCGGCGTCGATGTTGTTGTGATGACCGGCGGCATCGGCGAAAACAGTGCGATGGTACGACGTCGCGTGCTGCAGCGTATGCAATACCTAGGTTTGCATGTCGACGAGGATTTAAACGCGAACGCCAAACTTGACAGTAACACCCGCGTCGCTGCACTACATTACGCAAACTCGAAAGTTAAAGCGCTTGCGATAGCAACAAACGAAGAGCTAATGATCGCGCGGGAAACGGCGAATATAATCGACGGACGCGACACGGTGGCAAATACCCGTAGTATTCCAATTGCGATGAGCGCCCGCCACGTCCATCTTAACGAAGCGACACTGTTTAAGCTTTTCGGCCCTGGTTCGGAAATAACGAAGTACAAAGACATCTCACAACCAGGGCAGTTTGCGGGCACACAACAAGTGAATCTCATCGGTCCAAAGGGTCGCATAGATGGCGTGCGAGTTCTTGGGCCGTTACGTTCGAAGAACCAAATCGAAATTTCGCGCACCGACGAATTTCACCTCGGTGTTGACGCACCGGTACGGCGCTCCGGTCAGACAACCGATTCGGCACCCATTACCTTGGAAGGGCCACATGGGAAAGTCGACCTAGATGAAGGCTTAATTTGCGCATGGCGTCATATCCATATGACGCAAGCCGACGCTGAACATTTTGGCGTGAAAAGTGGTGAATATGTCGAAGTGGCCATCACGGGCGGCGAACGTGATCTTATTTATCAAGACGTGCTCGTGCGGGTCGCGCCTGCTTACGTGCTCGAAATGCATATTGATACCGATGAAGCAAACGCTGCCGAACTTGGTCAGCATGCAAAAGGCGATTTGGTCTACACCGCACTTGGCGGACACGCACAAGCTGAGATAAAGCGCCGCCGGGTGTAATCGAATGTTTGATTCGCCGACCGGTGTTGTGCAACGAAATTGGTGATTCGCAGTCTAGTACCTATGTCGCGGCGATTAATTTTTGATAAAGCCCCACAAGCGCTATGCCTTATCGTACTCGCCGCACTTGTGTGCACGAGCGTGGCGACTGCCGCCGGCCAACCGTTTAAATACCAATGGAATATTCGCGACATCATCCGTACGGACTCCGACCAAATCGAACTGCGTACTCGTACTAAGCTGCTCATCAAAAAAGTCGATGCACAACAAATGCGGATCCTTTATGCGGTGAAATCCAGCGTTGAACACGTCGCGGAGTTATCTACCGAATTACTGATTGTTGATGGTAAACAAGCAAATGCCTTCGCCGGCAAAGGGCGTAACGGTGAGAACATCATCGGGATTAATATCGCGATGCTTGATATTCTAGGGTACGACGTTCACGCGGCGGCGGCGCTAATCGGTCATGAGATCGCGCATCTCAAGTTACAACACGCCGATAGCAAACCGAACGCCGACGGCAGCGGCATGATGAAAGTTTTAGGCGGCGTCGCGTTAAGCGCTCTAGGCGTACCGGGCGGCGGGTTAATTTCAGACCTCACGATCACCGCGTTCGAAACCCAATATAGCCGCGACCACGAACGAGAGGCCGACTATTTAGGCGCGATCTGGGCAGTCGAGGCAAGTTATGAAGCAGTTGGCGCAGTGCGTTTGCACGAGGCAATCTACGAACACTCGAAGAGTCACCCATTACCGTTTCTTTCTTCTCACCCCTCGGGACCCGAGCGCATTCGAACCCTAAAAGGACTCGCCAAGCGGCTCTCGCCTTAAACACCCGTGTGGCGATATAGTGCACACCTCTCGCGCAATATTAAGCGTGATAAAGGATACATGATGAGCGCATACGGACTAGTCGGATTTGAGATCACCAACCCCACGAAAATGGCGCCTTGTATGGAGAAAGAAACCGATACAATTGCCGCGCGCGGCGGCAATTACCTTTTACGCGCCGGCACTACTGAAGTTGTCGAAGGTGGCATTGGCGAGTACCCGTCGAAAGCTGTTTTAGAGTTTCCGAGAACGCCCGCTGCAAAAGCTTGGTACCCCGCATCTGAATATCAAGCGATATTGTCCTATCGTTTGAATAGTTCGGGTGGTCGTTGCAGTTTTTTCGAAGAAGTTTAGGCCACTTTAACGTCTCGATTTCGCCATGCAAAACCGACCAGTTTTGTTCGATTTAGCGCAGCTATTAGAAGCGGGACTTGCGCCCGCGGTGGCCGTACGCACGCTCCTCGACAATCAAACGGCGGACACGACGATGCTAACGCAACTGGCCGACGATCTGGATCGCGGCCAGTCGTTGGCTAAATCGCTTAACAGAGCGCATTTAGCCAGCCACTTGGAGACGGAGATCCTAAAAACGGCCGAACATGCCGGTAAGGTGCCCGAAGCATTACGTTATGTTGCAGAAAACTTCTCGCGTCGCAGCGCGCGGTTTTCCCGCTTACGGTCACAATTGTGGATGCCCAATGCGGTACTGTTTATCGCACTGGCGATTGGCGTGGTGCGTGCGGCCACCGATGGATCGGACTTTGGTGGTGCGGTATTCAAGGCGCTATTGATCGCGGCATTTGTTGTTCTATTAAGTCGATCGGCAATCGCTTATATGTCACGTGATGCATCGCAGTGGCTTGCGTTTGGTTGGCGCTGCGGGCTCGACCAAAAATCGCGACTTTTCCGACGCGCATTCGAACAGACTTTTTTTACGCTATTTGCGTGGCAAGCAGATGCCGGGGTGGATTACTCAGCAGGTGCAAAAACACTAGGCCAATTAATCAACGCACCAGCGTATAAAAGCGCTGTGCAGCGATATGCTTTAGCGATTACCCGCGGCGATGGCGTCGCGGGTTCTCTGGCCTCGGCCAACCTAACGACAAAAGATGAACTTGCACAAGTGATCGCAACTGCCGAACACGCGGGCCGTATCGCGCCAGCGTTGCAACATTACTTACAAATTTCCGGCGAGCGCCTGGAGCGCACGAGTGACGTGATATTTGCATGGATACCGCGAGTTTACTACGTAGTGTTACTGATCTTAGGTGCGTGGTTCGTTTTTTAGGGAACCGCGGCCCGTTATCAAGCCTCGAAATGCGCCTCAAACGTGTTAACTCGTCAATTTGCCAAAGAGCTCGTTGAGACGACTGTTAAGGTTAACTCGGCGTCGCCAGGAATCTGTCAAACAGATATGGGCGGCGCGGACGCGCCGCTCACTGTCGCTGAAGGCGCGCACCTGCCGTGAGGCTCGCAACCTTAGGCGAAAATGGGCCGGACTGGTGGGTTTTTCTCCGCGACGTTAAACGGCAATAGCCATCCTTGGTAGCGCGCGAGCGGCGCGTTAGGCGATGCAGTGAAGCCTATTAGAGGGCCGCGTGATCCAATCGGGGTCGTTCATTGCAAGGTGAATCGGATTGGCACCGACTTTGGCCCAGAGACGAATTCCGAGGCGATCAGCTGGCCCTCACCCGCCATTTCGACTGAACCCAAGCGCGGCAGGATCGACGTCCACAGGCTTTGCATCTCAAGTCGAGCGAGGTGCTGGCCGAGACACACATGCCCACCATAACCGAATCCGACGTGGCGGTTGCGTTTCCGATCTAAGCGAAAACTGAACGGATCGTCAAACTCTTCAAGGTCTCGATTCCCGGACGGATAAGCCAAGTAAAGACGATCGCCTTTAGCGATCTGCTGCCCGCCGAGTTCACACTCATCTGTCGCATGGCGTACAAAGTGTTTCACCGGGGTCGCCCAGCGGATCGCTTCTTCAACGAACACTGGTATCAAATTCGGTTCCGCTTTGAGGTGCTGAAACAACTCGGGGTTCTCGGCGAGTTCCCACATCGCAGCGGCAGTGGTATGTGCCGTAGAGTCGTGGCCGGCGGTCGCCAGGATGGCGAAATAGGAAATCGCGCGCACATGCTCCATTGGATGGCCGTCAATTTCAGCATTGGCGATGAGCGTTGCTAAATCATCGCGGGGCTGGCTGCGGCGCCGTTCGATAAGCTTAGAGAAGTATTGATCAAATTCGTCCATAACAATTTTCCAAGTTTGCGGCTGCTGTTCGGGATCGGTAGGGTCCGATCCGGGCCGGCGCAACTCGAGATCCGCCCAACTGAATAACCACTGGGTCAATTCCAACATCTTGAAATGGTCCTCTGGTGGCACACCGATCGCGTCCATGACGACATGCAATGGATACGGCGTGGAAATCGACTTCGCCCAATCGATCACCCCGTCCGCATCTTCCAGGATCCGAATTTGTCGGGCAGCTGTTGCATTAATTCTTTCTGCAAAACCTGCAACGCCGTTTGCACCAAGCGCTTGAAACAAAACCTTGCGATGCGCCTTGTGATCATCACCATCAAGCTGCACGAGCGATCGGAAAATATTGAAGTCGCCGCCAGTAAACTGCTGCACCAATTGTTCACCTAGCTGGGGTATCAGCGTAGCCGATCGATCCGCGTTGTGGAACAGATTATTTTGCCGGCTAACGGTTTGAATATCCGCATGCCGCGAGACAATCCAATACGGATCGTAACCAGGAACTTGCGCGCGCGCTAACGGGTACTCGTTGCGAACCTGGCTAAGTAAAGCGTCGACCGCGCCACGTTCGGCGAACGTAGCCGGATTAAACAAGGACGCGATGAGATCAGTCGGAATGGTTTTAATGATACTTCTCCTCGCACGCGCTCACGGCCTAATGTACGGCCGCCATCTTTTTCGTTGACAACAATTACGAGCCTGCCCTCGGATTCGGCAACAGCAGAAACACGAGCACAGCACAGCTCGCTGCACAACAACAAAAGATAAATGCAAGGTCGTAGTTACCGTGTACGTCACGGAAATAACCGGTTAATGCCGGCCCCCAGCCGCCGAGAATACCACCGCCAGCGACGATAAAACCGCCAATCGTGCCGGCGAAAGTCGGGCCAAATAGGTCACCAACGAGCGCCGGATAGAGTGATGCGAAACCACCGTAGAAAACCCCAAATGAAGCCGCAGCAAAATATAACGCTGTTTGGTTTTCGGCGTTGATTAATAACGCGAACGCGAGGACCTGACAACCATATGCGCCTACCACAATCGATTTGCGACCCCATTTATCGGACAGCGTTCCAAGAACAATACCGCCACATAGTGCACACAAACCAATTAAGCTAATCGACATTGCGCCACGCAACCCAGACAAACCAATATCTTCGGCGAAACTCACCATGTGCACGAATGGTACGCCGATGGTCATCATCGTCAGTGCAAACCCGGCAAGCAACATCCAAAAAGCAATCGTCTTGCTGGCTTCACTGAGAGACAAACTGGCCACCGCCGTGGCGGGCGTGTCGTCGATTTCATTCGCATCGTTGCTGTCGCCGTCCGGCTGCAAACCCATTGCTGCCGGATCGCGCACCATAAATTGTGCAGCAATCGTCGTAATTACGAGCATAGCGACGCCAAACAGACGCAATCCCGTGCGCCAATCGATCGACGATATGATCATGGCGGCAACGATCGGCACAACGAGAATGCCGCAGCTGGCACCAGTAGACGCCAAACCAAGCGCGCGGCCGCGTTTACGGCGAAACCATTTCACCACCGTCATATTGCACGGAATATAGGCTGTACTCATCCCGAGCGCGGCGACGATGCCGTACCAAAAAAATAGCTGCCAAAGCGACGTCACATAACTTGTCGCGATCAGGCCGACACCGAGTAACACGCCGCCAACCCCGATAACCCGACGCGGCCCGTGCGCATCGGTGAGCTTACCGCTCACTAAGGTAAAGCCGGTGTAGATAATGCTATATAAAGAAAACGCACCGCCTAGGCTCGCGTGGGACCATCCCGTTTCAGCGACAATTGCGGGAACAAAAACGCCAAAAGAATATTGAACGCCGTAGGCAAGAAACAGCACGACAAATGCCGCAGCGGTAATCGTCCAGCCGTAGAATGCTCGCCGCATTAGTTCGGGTTAGGTTTATACATCGGTGATTCCAGCACGTGGCGCTACCGGACTAACCCCCAGGACACCTACACCGAGCTGTTTTATGATTAAAGTGCAACGCCGAACATCAGCCCTACAGCAGCCGTCAACAGCATGGCCAGCGCGCCCCAAAAAGTCACTCTTATTGCACCGACCATCATTCGCGCACCGCCGGCCCGAGCTGCGATACTGCCAAGCAAAGTCAAGGAGATAAGGGACGTAATTGCGACGGCTAATATTTGATTCGCGCCCGTAGTAATCCACGCGACGACCAGCGGCAATGCGCCACCGATGATAAACGTCGCTGCCGAATATAGCGCAGCTTGCACCGGCTGAGCGGTTGCGATTGCCGAGATCCCTATTTCGTCCCTAGCGTGGGCCCCGAGCGCATCATGCACCATGAGCTGTCGCGCAACTTGCATCGCCAATTCAGGTTCGAGTCCACGGCCGACGTAGATCTCTGCGAGTTCATTTCTTTCGAATTCCGGGTTTTGCTCCAGGGATAATTTCTCTAAGGCTAAATCAGCGGCCTCGGTATCCGACTGACTACTTACAGACACATACTCACCAGCGGCCATCGACGTCGCGCCCGCCACAAGCCCCGCAAGCCCTGCGAGCAATATACTCTCTTGCGTGGCGTCCGCAGCGGCAACACCGATAATTAAGCTAGCGGTAGAGACGATACCGTCGTTCGCTCCCAAAACGGCAGCACGTAGTCGTCCAATGCGGTGTACTCTATGGTTTTCATGATCTGTCATATTATTTTTGACGAAAAATTCGTTTTTGCCCGCTGCGTCGAGTCGAATGGATTTGTGTTTCAGGTACCAAATATGCAGCAGCGTGATCGAATAATAACCTCTAAACGATAGCTAACGCGGAACATCTCCACGCAACAAGATGCGTTGGTGGATGCGTTTTTGCTGAACAGGGAAATCCATGTTGACTGAATGTGTCACGCTGCGATTATCCCACATAAGAATATCACCTACTTGCCAACGATGATGATACTGATATTTGTCTTGAGTCATGTGCACGTGAATACGATCTAATAGCGCATCGCTTGCGGCGCGGTCCATATCGACGATTCGATCCGTTCGGTTTGAATTGAAATAAATCGCTTTATCGCCAGTTTCGTCGTGCGTGCGAATCAGTGGATGGATCTGATCGGCGGTATCCGCTGCCTCAGCGGCGTTGCGCTGTTGGGCGCGCGCCGGCGCACGTGGTGTATCGTAGCTATGCACGGCCGCGAGAGGATCGAACCGCGCTTTATCCTCACTGCTCAGATCAACATAAGCCTGCCGCGCGTTACAAAAACGGGTTTCACCACCACTATCGGGGATCTCTAGGGCCTGCAGTAGGGTGATTTTCGCAGGGGCAGCGAAATAACTGTCATCTGTATGCCAGCCACTACGTCGATCGAGACTTAGATCGCTCGGCTTTTTCTCGCTCGACACATACGTGCTATCGAAAATCGAAACTTGCGGGGTGTCTCCCTCTCGGGCGTCGCGCAGCAATTGCAGTTGGGGCTCACCAAAATGTTTCGCTACGGCGAAAAATTCAGCAGCGCTCAATGCCTGGCTGCGTAAACAGAGTAAATGGTGACTCAACAATTTCTCGTAAACCTGAGCAATTTGTTGCGGCGTCGCATCACCTCGCCAATCGACGCCTAGCACTTCGGCACCCAATGCGTGATCCAAGGGTCGCATGTTTAATGACATTTATACTCCTAATGGCTGACTTCACCGCAGTTTGACCGATTTCGTTGCGCAGCAAATTGACCGAATGCCACATTCTCGCCACCTTTCGACACTAAATCCACACGATACGTGCCACCGGCAACCAGGTCCGTGCAGTCTAATAACGATTCAGTGAAATTTTGAACATTTTTTTTGTGATGTCGTTCCTAGCCGTAATTGCCGCATTCCTACTCGCTGGCTTTTTCGTCCTATTCGGCGCTGCTAAGTTCGTGCGGTATCTCATGCGCCGAAATCCGCTGCGAATCGATGACCTCACAACGCCCCGGAGGGCCGCAAGTATGATCAGTCAACTGCAACACTCCCTCACGAAACGAATCATCGCGGTCGCTCTCCTCGGCCTCGCCATGGTTATTCCGCTTGGCATCGTCAATGGTGTCGTGAACGAACGAAGTATGTACTACAACCAGGCGATTACGGAGATCGCAAATTTGTGGGGACATGACCAAGTGATTCATGGCCCAATGTTAGTAGTACCGTTTATTGAAAAGTATGTGTCGCAAGAAGAAGTGAAAAATGAACTCGGACAATCTGAAACGAAATCTAAAACGCACTACCGAAATCAGACTGCCGTATTTCTCCCACAAGAGTTGGAATTAATCGCGGATATTTCGGAACGCTACCGAAAACGCGCGATTTATGAGTCGCTTGTTTACGCCGCAAAAGTGCAGATACGTGCGAGATTTCAACAACCCGACCTGAGTGATTTATCGACCCATTTACATCGAGTCGAATGGGGAAAAGCACGCGTTGTTGTTGGCATTAGCGACACAAAATCAATCGATTCCGTATCGCAACTAAGCTGGAACGGCGTCACGCAAAGTCTGGCTGCCGGCACCGCTATGAACGAACTTCTTAGTAGCGGTTTCCACGCACCGATCACAGCGTGGGACGCCAAGCGTGCACAACATCAACTGGAATTAGATCTCGATATAAACGGTAGCCATGGTCTACGCTTCGCCCCATTGGGCGAACGTACGGTTGCAGAAATTCGCTCCAGTTGGCCGCACCCGAGTTTTTCCGGCAATCTCTTACCCGACGAACACGATATAGGCGATACGGGTTTTGTCGCGAATTGGTCGATCCCGCATCTCGCGCGCAACTATCCGCAAAAATGGGTGCTGGGCAATGCCGAGTTCGACATCAACGAGCTCGTCGCAGGGGTAAACCTATTCGAACCTGTTTATATTTATTCGCGTATCACCCGCGCTGTAAAATACGGATTGCTCATCGTCGCACTCACTTATCTGACGTTTTTGGTCTTCGAACTCACCACTGGTACCGCTTTGCACCTCGTGCAATATTCACTCATCGGGGCGGCGATCGCATTATTCTATTTATTACTGCTATCACTGGCCGAACATATTGGCTTTGCCGCGGCCTATTTATCAGCGACCGTGGCAAGCGTTGGTTTGATAAGCGGTTATGTGGCGTCGGCTACCCGATCACTTGGCCGCGGCGCGTTATTGTTTGGATTACTGAGCATGCTTTATGGTTTGCTATATGCCTTACTGCAAATGGAAGACTATGCTTTACTCGCCGGCACCGCGGTGCTATTTGCGATTCTCATTATCTTGATGTATCTCACACGCGGGCTTAGAGTATCGGAACCGTCAGCCACCGAATTGGATACTGACTAAACCGAAGCGGCCTTAGTACTGTCCGAAAGCGACAATAACTTCTCTGGATTCCTAAGGAGGTAGATCCCGGCTATGTGTTCATCGCGCGCCTTGATACTGTAGATACAATCAAGCTTGTCGTCGATGAACACGAGCCCACCCCAATCACCATTCACTCGAACCCGGCGCACAGATACGCGCTGAATTACCCGCGAGACAATGCCGTTAAGAAAACGTGAAACCTCACGCGCACCGTGCAGTGGGCGACTGGCGGCCGCCACTTTACCGCCACCATCACTCACGAGGACGACCTCAGGATGTAGTAGCGACACCAAGGCATCGAGATCACCCACCGCCATCGCACCCACGAAACGTTCCAGCAATTTACTTTCAACCCCAGCAGTCGCGTTATCCCAATCCACTCCACCTAACCGTTCGCCAGCCCGCTTAAACCATTGGCGACACGTCGCGGGCTTCGCTTGGATGCACTCACCGATCTCCGCATAACTCATGTCGAACGCCTCGCGCAATACAAATACTGCTCGTTCATTCGGTGGCACGGTTTCCAGCATCGTAAGCAGCGCTACAGATAGCGATTTCGCGAGCTCAGTAACCGCCTCGCCATCGCTATCCTCGCCGGCAACTTCGCTGACGATTGGCTGAGGTAACCACGGCCCTGGGTATTGTTCGCGCGCCGGTTGCGCGCGGCGCAACGCATCGATACTTAAGTTCGTGACTATTCGCGTCAGATACGCACCTGCATTGGCAATGCTCTCGCCATCGCGTTGGCGCCACCGTACCCACGTATCTTGTAACACGTCTTCCGCCTCAGCCACTGTACCAAGCATGCGATAGGCGATGCCGAACAGCCGCTCGCGATGTTTTAAGTACAATTCGTCATGCGCCGATTCGTCCGCTTTCACCACCGCTGCACAAACTCTAAATATAATCTTGCATAATCCGAGCGCATTGGCTCGCCTACCTCAAACCACACGCCGCCAAACGCCATTAAGTTAACCACAATAGCGAGTGCGGCGACGACCGTGAATGCATAAACATAGGATAGCTTGAGCATTCGCTGCCTAATCTTCAGGTTACTAAGCGCCAATCGCGAACCGTTCAATCCATGATAAGTTCCCGCCAGCGCTAACAAAAAGTAATACGGATAAAACCATTGCGGTACCCATTGAAAGGTAAACGCAACACCAGCGAAACGCGGCCAAATATCGAAAGCCAACGACGGAAACCGTACCGCAAAAGCATGCCCATAAATGACTAACGCTAAAAACCATCCGGCATACCGGTGGAGGCGCAGGTTTAGGGATACTAGTGATGCGCGGCCTCGCCGTCGAATTCGCGATCGCATAATGCCGGCGACCAAATGTCCCGGTAGTACAAAGGCCAGCAACGCGATTTCCACTACCGGATGTTGATAGACCTTGCGCGCTAGCGCTTGGAAATCGTTGTAGAGCTCCGCTCCGCCAATTGCGAGCAAGGTATTGAGTAAATGAACGCCGACGAAAATAGCGAAGATCAGCCCAGTGGCGGCTTGCACCCGCCGCCAATATCGGTCATTTCTAATATCAAGGTTCAAATTCATTGCAGTTTCTCCGTCGCCTAGTGATTAGCGCCTCTCCCGCGACATTTGGCAGGGCTACTAATAAAGACGGGCGACGGCGTCGATTTGTGACAAATCGGCCGAAGAATTCGAAAATGTAATTGCCGCCCTGCTAAAATGCGGCGCCGATCGAGGCCTTTTGACCGTTTGCATTACCGGCAATCGGTATTTCGAACGGCTTAAGATTTATTGCGCTCGACCTCAGGCAACGCTGGTGGATCGGCCACCGGCCAGCCAATGCAAGCTTCATGCGCTCGGAAATTCCGCAACCACCACCCCCAATCCTCGGGCACGAGTGAAAATGGATCCTCGTGTTCTAGTTCACGCGCGGCCCACACCGGCCAATGCGGGTTGGAAAGCGCTGGGCGGCCGATCATGACGAGATCGATGATTTCTTCGCGGATTATCTTATCGGCTAACGTTGGTAAACCGAGATTCCAACTGGTCGCCACCGGGATCCCAATCTCATCTTTCATGCGTGCGGCACGATTAAGCATAAAACCCAGCTCGTCAAACGGCGCGGTGTGCATGTCGTCGGTATTGAGCCCGATACTCAGATCCGCAAGATCGAGTCCGTGCTCCTGCATCTTTCCAACGGCATAAATCGCGTCGTCGAAATGCACCCCTGCGGCGTTTAGATCATCCGAGCCAAGGCGCATCGTTAACGGTAAACGTTCTGGCCACACCTCACGTACTGCGTCTAATGCTTCTAAATGAAAGCGTGTGCGATTTTCCACGCTGCCGCCATATTCGTCCGTGCGTTGATTCGCTAGGCTGGAAAAAAAACTTGCTGCCAAATAGCCATGCGCAAAATGTAATTCTAACCATTCGAACCCGGCCTCCAGCGCCCGCTCGGCGGCACGCCGATAGTCTAAATGGATGCCTTTAATCTCGTCGGTTGATAATGCGTGAACGGGATACTTGTACTTACCACCGTAAGGGATGGCCGAGGGTCCGACCACCGGCCATCCATCCGGATGATCCGGCGCTAATTGCTCGCCACCATGCCAAGGTTTAACTTCGCTCCCCTTACGTCCGGTATGCCCGAGCTGGATCGCAGGCACGGCGCCCATGTCTTTGATGATAGACGTCACCCGCGATAATCCCTCAATTTGCGAGTCGTCGTAGATACCCCCGCAGCCCACACTCGTACGACCGTCTTTCGAAATCGCTAATTGTTCGGCGAACACTAAGCCAAAGCCGCCGGCCGCACGCGACCCGAGCAACATGATGTGGAAGTCATTCATCAGCCCGTCATGCGAGCGATACATGGTCATTGGCGACATCGCAATGCGATTGCGCAAGGTCACGCTTTTGAGGGTGTACGGACTAAAAAGATCGGTCATAGAAAATGAGCCTCGGATCGATAATGACATCGCGACGCGGCGATATACGATGAGAGTACCCGCAATTACTGCAGTTTGCTTACCGGACAGGTACCTTGGGTTACGATCATTAACTCTTGCCCGGTGACGTCGATGTCCAATAGCTCGCGACCCGTCGCACGAGGATAGCCAATTCCCCATAAGAATAATTCGGCACCGAGTAGCGAAGGTCCAACCAGGATACCTTCGGTGTCGGCTCTCGGTGCACGTAGGCGAACGTATTCTGATGCGCCCCAGGTTGAATTGTCCATGATTAAGTCGTACTTATTTAACCAGTAGAGTGTGCGGCCGAGCACGAAACGCTCGTCTTCGACTGCCGGAAAATCCATCGCCGTGGCGTAGGTTACGATCGGCACGAACAATTCCATTCTTTTGCAATCATCCTTATCGGCGAGATCTAACTTCGACCCCGAAAAGTACTGATTGGTTAACAGATAGATCAAAAAATGGGCGCGCACCTGAACCGCCGGCAGCTTAGTCATTAAGGCCAACACGACCATTGCACTGTCGTCGCGACCATCGATCGATCGCGATGCCGCCATGATGCCGGCATAGTACTCAGCCATTAGTTCGTCTTCGCAACAACTGCCTTGTTGAATTATCTCTTGCAAGACGCGCGGATTAACCGCGCCCGGCTGTTCGATTCTATCGCCGAGTTTCTCTATTGCATGCGCGAAAATACGCCCAAGATTTTCCTGAGATGGTGGCAATAAATTTGCGCTTAGGCATTTTGCATCGGTCGACGATAGTCCGACAAATTCGTCTAATCGAGACGTCGATCCGAATACCGTTACACCTGAATTATCAACCATCGGGGCTCCTGCCTTTTCTAAACACTGTGATTCATGTGTAGCCCGCATTGTGCATGACCTCATCCAATCGGGTTCACTCGTTCTGCATCGCCTGCAACTTCTCCAGCCATTCGCCGCCACCAAACTCTACGGTCTGCGTGCGATACGGCAATACTGCTTCGGACGGCCACAAAACCCGCCGTTCCAGTGCTTCTTGCGCCAGGGGATTCAGCGCCTGATAGGCGTCTGATCGGAACATTTCGTAGCAATGTCTGCGGCTCGGGTAGCGCACCACCAGAAATGCGTCCCAATCGCCAATCTCGCCTTGTATTCGCTCTTTAAGTTCGCCGCCATAAATCAGTTCGATACCGCTATCTGCACATGTATCTAGGACCTTACGGATATACTCAAGGTAGATTTGCAATGACGCTTGGGATTTAAATTTCAATAGATTAAGCACAACGAACGGACCCGAGTCGATATCTTCGGGTTGCACGTCGTCAAGTGTCGCTAGCGGGTTTATGTCCATGGTAGATCCTCTCGAGGTGTCGGCGTTGGTGTTTTGGAACGCTCAGTATTCTCCTTACTAACGGAGCGCGCTAGCGATTACTCACCGTCTAGATCGATTGCGCTTTCGCGTATTTGACCAAAAAGACTCCCACGTAACCAAATGCAGCTTGCGGGATCAAAAATATGGTAACGATAACTAAACTATAACTGAACATCGCCGCGCCGCCCGCATCCTGCCCCTGATAAGCCAACGCCATGGCAATAATGCTCGCAGCAGATACTAAGAGTGCACCGAGGATCGCAAGCTTGACCGAGCCGTCTTGCGCCGCGATTTTCGCACCGATTAGGAGTGGTAACACCACCATCGAGACGATCATCACGAGCACGCCAAGCGTGGATAACTCTCCGCTTCCGAATTGACTGTACAGAAACGTCATCACAAATTCGAGCGCCCAATAAGGCGCCCCGATCCAAAAGAATTTCTCGCCGCTCATGGCGTGTATTGCGCTGCGCTAGGGTGCCGCATCATGCCAACAAGTCGGCTCAATGATCGTTGCCGCCGATCCCATTATCGATCCATTGGGCGAGCGATGGTTCCAGCTTTTGTCGTTTTGCATCCTCATACAAAGCTAGGCACTCCTCGGACAGTAGTGTGCGCCATTGGCCGCTCGTACCCTTGTTGAAGAATTTTTCGCTATTGTGCCAAATTGCTTGATCGGTATTTGGTGCGAGGTCTTCGTGGCGCAGCTTCATTTCACCGAAGGTCGCTGCGTTAACGAGTTTGGGCCAGCATGCCTCATCTATCGCTATGTTCAAAATCGAAGCGATGCGACGCATCGCCGCATCCAGATCCACTTGCATATCCGCGTAATGGATAAAGTGGATATTCGCTAAGTCGCGATAGCGCCAAAATGATTGCAAATGATGAAACGCGGACCAAAAAGGAAAGCCGTCTGACTCCCAAGGAAAACTGCCGGTTGAGAGCCACAGCTTAAACCGTTCATTCACGTCCTCGGGCAATGACGGCGGCGCTTGGACTTGGTCACTATTACCGGCCAATATGCCGAGAAATTTTGGCATATCGAGATTCGCGTAATGATTTTCCATCGACACAAACAAATCGCGCGGGTCGCGACCGCAAATCAAATACGTGACGTTCGGGTAATACGGCAACGCACTCAACGCTGTATGGGTTTTCACAAAGCGGCGATGGGTTTGCGATTCGTAGCGATCAATCACTTCCGCGACGGGATAAACCATTTGATCCAACCACGGAGACATTCGCGATAGCGGTTGCTCGAGTTCGGTCGATTGAAAAATGAGCAACGCACAAATGCGCTGCATCCAAGTCGTGCCCGCTTTATAGGGCGTCGATATGATTATATCGTTATCGCGAGGTGTAAATTTCCCCCAACGACCACTATCCATTAGCGCATTTTGGTAGCGGTGCTGAATGTTGGGTAAGTTCATTTCTACAATTCTCTTAGCTAGCTAGAGACCCGGATTTTACAAAAGCGGCGCGAACCGATCTAGCGTGTATAGTCGACTTCGCCGGCTAACCCGGCACACCACCCATTGCTTGTAACAACTCCTGCGTGCGTGCGTCCATCAATGCGTGGTCACCGCGGCTTTCCACATTAAGGCGCAACAACGGTTCGGTATTGGACGAACGCAAGTTAAAACGCCAATCCGAAAACTCCATACTCAAACCATCAACGTAATCGATCGTGAGTGCCGCGTCTCGATAGCTATTCTCAATGCTCGCGATAATGGTCGGCGCGTCGTCTACTTGGCGATTAATTTCGCCGCTCGCAGGGAATTTTTCCATACGTTCGTCCACCATTGCCGACAACGAAATATTTTGCTGACTCAGCATTTCGGCGACGAGTAGCCAGGGGATCATACCGCTATCGGCATAAGAGAAATCACGAAAATAATGGTGTGCGCTCATTTCACCGCCGTAAACGGCGTCACGTTCGCGCATGATTTGCTTAATGAAGGCATGACCAGATTTACTCAGGACACATTCGCCGCCGTTTCCTTCAACCATCTCAACGGTATTCCAGGTAAGCCGGGGGTCATGCACAATGCGATTATCGGCATCTTTGTGTAGAAAGCTTTCGGCCAATAAACCGACTATGTAATAACCCTCGATAAACCTGCCATTTTCGTCAAAGAAAAAACAGCGATCAAAATCGCCGTCCCACGCAATACCGAGATCGGCTTTAGCGCTGCGAACCCGCTCGGCGGTAGCAATACGATTTTCCTCGACCATTGGGTTTGGTACGCCATTCGGGAACGACCCGTCTGGTTCGTGGTGCAGTTTCACAAATTCGAAAGGTAGATGAGGCGCCAGTGCGTCGACGATCGGTCCGGCGCCACCGTTGCCGGAATTGACGACAATCTTTAAGGGTCGCAATTGCACCGCATCGATATAAGAAAGCAAATGCGCTATGTAGTCCGGCATGATATCTAACGACGTTGTCGTACCAAGCTTCGCGACATTAGGAAAATCGTTGCGCTCGGCAAGCGCGCGGATCTCGCTTAGGCCGGTATCCGCACTTATCGGTTTCGATTGCTCACGGACAAACTTCATGCCGTTGTAATTCGGCGGGTTGTGCGATGCGGTGACCATAATCCCCCCATCTAATTCGCGATGAAAGGTCGAAAAATAGGCCATCTCCGTACCGCCAACACCAAAATCGAGTACATCGACCCCAGAATCATTGAGCCCTCTAATTAGCTGCGTTGCCAAGCCGAGGCTTGAGTGACGTATATCTCGACCAACAGCCACCACCTTTGGTTGCACGAAGGCGGCATATCCTCGACCAATACGGTAAGCAATGTCCTCGTTCAATTCCTCGGGCACCCGCCCGCGAACGTCATAAGCTTTAAAACAACGAATGTCAGTCAATGTTATGCCCTAATTTTTCCGAACGGCGAGTATACGCAAGCGAATTGTCTTTGGCTTAAAGCACTTCGCAGCACGTGACTAAGCGCACTTTTTCTCTCAGATCTAAGCGTTTGTGCCGAAGACGTAACCCTGAGAAATCGCCGTCGAAAATTAATTTAAAAAAAACTGTAAGGAATTCCGCCGTTACACGACTAAGCCTTGAATACGAAATTTATGTCACAGATAAAGGAGCACCATTATGAACAAACTAATCATCGCAGCCGTCCTCGTTTTCGCGACAAATACCGCATCAGCCGCGGCTTTCAGCCCCTGGACCGATACGTCAATTGAACCGACCACGGTAGTAAGCGAACGCGCCGAGGTTGCAAACCTTGGTTTCGCACCATGGCGTGAACGTGAGGTCGCCGCTGGTGCAATCGAGATAAAGGCAACGCGTGACGTCGCCGTGCGACGGGGTGACGAGAACGTCTTTCGACCATGGTCGTGAGGCACTAAACGTCTCGGGCGACAATGGAGCCGCTGGGTTTTACTCAGCGGCTTCCCCTTGCAAACCCTTAAGCATCTGATCGATAGTGCACTCGAACCCGAGGTTAAGGCGACGAATTCGGTGGCGAGTACGCTAGATAGCCCAGAACAATGGATCGATGATCACGGAGACGCGCTTTACGCTTACGCGATGACCCGCGTGCAACAACCTGCTGCCGCCGAAGATCTCGTGCAAGAAACGCTATTGGCCGGTGTCGAAGGTATGGAAAACTTCAAAGGCGACGCGAGTACCCGCACTTGGTTGATTTCGATAATGAAAAACAAGGTAGTCGACCGGATCCGAAAATTGCGTCGCGAGGAGCCGCTCGATCTGGATCTTCTCGACGATCAAACGTGGCAAGCGAATTTTGACAATCGCGGACATTGGCTTGTTGCACCCACAGCTTGGAGCGATCCGTCGGCGATAATCGAGAATAATGCGATGGGCGAAGCCATGCTGGCTTGCATTGGTGAACTGCCCGATCAATTGCAATCGTTGATCGTCATGCGTGACATCGATGGTTACGACACCAATGAACTGCTAGAAATTTTGAATATCACCAGCGCAAACAATTTATGGGTGATGCTGTCACGCGGGCGAGAGAAAATCCGCACGTGTCTCGATAAAAATTGGTTCGGGAGTGTCCGGTCATGACGGTGAGCTGCGAAAAAGCCTCGAAGCTAACGTCTCTCGCGTTAGATCGTAAGCTCACACGGACAGAATTTATCGGGCTTTGGATCCACCGTGCGATTTGTGGGCCCTGCCGCATCTATCGCCGACAAATGCAAATTCTGCACCAGCAAGCACAATCGCTCCGCGACAGCCCAAGCCCCGGGGCATCGATGGATAACGACGCAAAGGAACGCATGCGGAAACGAATGCGTGATGCCGCACGATTGATCGAGAGGAGCGATTGATCGGCGTTGGTTATTAGCGCGAGTTCCATCTGAATGTTGCAATGCAGCGCTTGTCGGCTAGTTAGGTGATTCGCGTCAATTGAGACCACCCCGAGTTACTGGCACACTGTTCTCGAAGTGGTTGGCGCGATAAGAATGAACGAGGAGCAGCGAAATGGCGTTATTGGATCGGTCACAGTGGTACGACATCGCGCGCACCACGAACTGGACACCAAGGTACGTTACCGAAGACGAACTTTTTCCAGAAACCCAAAGCGGTGCGCTTGGATTAGGCCTCGAACAATGGGAAAGCTACGACGAGCCCTATAAGATCAGCTATCGCGAGTATGTGCAAACTCAACGTGAAAAAGACGCCGGTGTCTACTCCGTGAAAGCGGCGCTTGCGCGCTCTAATTTTCTCGATCAAGCAGAACCCGGCTGGATCACGATCCTAAAACAACATTACGGTGCGTTCGCCAGCCTTGAAGCGATGGCCGCAGCAGCGGAATCGCGGATGGCACGGTTTGGTAAAGCCCCGGGCATGCGTAACATGGCGACCTTCGGATCACTAGATGAAAATCGCCACGGGCAAATTCAGCTTTATTTCCCACACGAGCACGTAAAACGCTCGCGCCAATTCGACTGGGCCGCGAAATCGATGCATACGAATGAATGGGCGGTGGTCGCAGCACGCCATTTATTCGACGACATCATGTCGGCGCGCGACGCAGTTGGGGTTGGTGTCATGCTAACTTTCGCTTTCGAAACTGGGTTTTCAAATTTGCAGTTCTTAGGACTAGCGGCGGACGCAGCACAAGCCGGCGACATTACGTTTTCGAATCTTGCCTCCAGCATTCAAACCGACGAGGCACGTCATGCCCAGATCGGCGGACCGCTGGTAAAAATCCTCATCGACAACGGTAAACAAGCCGAAGCACAACGCATGGTGGATATTGCGATGTGGCGCGCTTGGACTTTGTTCGCGACGCTTACGGGTCCTGCGATGGATTACTACACACCGCTCGCGAGGCGTGAACGCTCGTTTAAGGAGTTCATGCAAGAATGGGTGTTCGGGCAGTTCGAGCGCGCACTTATTGATATCGGGCTAGAAAAACCCTGGTATTGGGCGAAAATGCTCGCCGATCTCGACACCCGACATCACGGCATGCACGCTGGTATTTGGAGTTTTCACCGCTCTGTCTGGTGGGACGTCCCAGCTGGTGTCGGCCCAGAAGAACGCGATTGGTTGGAAGAAAAATACCCCGGATGGCAAGCGACATGGGGTGAGCATTACTGGGATCCGATAATCGATCGCTTTGTAAAAGACGGGCCGGTAGATACCGTTCTTCCCGCGATGGTGACGTTGTGCAACATGGCGAACGTACCCATCACCGGCACGCCGGGGTGGACCCCAGATAAAGTTGGTCGACCCTTAAAAGATTATCCGTACGAATATAACGGGCGCATATATCACTTCGGATCGGAAGTCGATCGCTGGATCTTCGAGCAAGATCCCGAGCGCTATAAAGATCACTTAAGCATTGCCGACCGCGTCGTTAGCGGCGAGGTACAGCCACCAAGCCTAGAAGGCTTACTTCAATATTTTTCTCTCGGGGTTGGTGAGCAGGGCAACGATTCGCTCGACCATAGCTGGGTTGAACAATATAAAAAACCGCGCACCGACGCCGCCTAGATCAAGGAATTTCGACCATGGCTTTGATCCCCATCGTGCAAAATTTGCATGACGAATTCGTGCTATACGTTGCGATGATCGATAACGAACGTACGATGGACGAACTTTGCGAAGACGTCTCTAAGATAAGTATTGGTTTTGAACACAACCGTCGCGAGGGAAAACAACTCCGCGTGCGCAAACTCGGGGAGGCCGCGCCTTACCCGCGCGATATAACGGCCATAGAGGCGGACATCGCGCCAATGATGAGCCTTGAGTTTTACTACGAAAAAGAATAGATGCACAACGCGAGGTCTTTCTTGTGAGCGAGCAAACAGAACCACTAAAACCACTCCGCACTTGGAGTCACCTCGCCGACCGCAGGCGACGCCCTAGCGAATACGAGATCGTCTCGACGAATCTCATTTACAACCTCGACCCGGAACAACCATTTGAACTCGGACCAAACATTCCGATGTCGAAATGGTTTCGCCAATACCGTTTCGACTCGCCGCTAACTTCGGATCTCGTGTGGGAGGACTATCGTGATCCGGACGAGATGATCTACCGTAGCTACAATATCCTTCAGGACGGTCAAGAAACCTACGTCGAAGGACTGCTCGATGAGTTCGACGAACTCGAACACGATAGCGGATTAGAACCTCAATGGGTGGGCGCCCTGCAACGCCTGTATACGCCGTCGCGTTATTTAATTCACACCGTGCAAATGGCTTCGCACTATCTTGTACAGATCGTGCCCTCAAGTACCTTGCGCAGTTGCGCAATTTACCAAGCCGCCGATCAAATGCGCGCGCTGTCACATGTTTCTTACCGCACGGCAGAATTGCGACAATCCTACCCGGACAACGGTTTCGGGCAAACCGAACGCGAATCTTGGGAAACTGATCCAGCATGGCAAGGGTTTCGCGAGCTCATGGAAAACGTGCTCGTCACCTACGATTGGGGCGAAGCGTTGATCGCCTTAAACGTCGTTGCGAAACCCGCAATCGACGAATGCCTATGCCGTCAGCTCGGTGCGACTGCCCGGCGCCACGACGACGCCTTGCTCGCAATGATAGCGGACTCTATTTACAAAGACGTGCAACGCTCGCGCACGTGGACGGCAGCCGCCATCCAATTTGCTGGTCAGGAGCCTAAAAAAAAGCCCGTCATTAAACAGTGGGTGGAAAAATGGCAACCGCTCTCAGCAAATGCGATCGACCAATATTGTGCTGCGTTACCCGATAGTAGTGAGGCGGTCGGCACTGTACGTGCAGCGCTCGCGGCTTGGTGGCGTTCGATCAATGTCGTCGATTAATGATAAAACATTATTTCTTCAACACAAATTAGAAATGAACGAGCGAACGAGTTTTAACAAGGTGGGGCCCGTGCTACGCGCCGGCGAAATTGCCGATGCTGCGATCGAAGCGATCCAGGAAGACAATCCCAACAAAGAAGTCCATATCGAGGATCGTACGGCGTATATAAGAGTTGAACTCGAGGGTGAATGCGTTATTCGGCGGACAACAATGGAGGACATGCTTGGGCGCCCGTTCCAAATGCGCGAACTCGAAACCGTACTTGGTTCTTTCGCCGGACAGATCGAGACGACGACCGATCAAGTGCGTTTCTATTACGCTAAATCGTTGTAGTCGGATTCACTAGATTCCGGCCTGAAAACGGGCTACGCCCGCCACATCAACGAACACATCATCGCCGGAAATTTTCGTCGGGTACTGGGCGAGCCGACAATCCGCAGGATTCACACCGGCGCCGCTCGCGACATCGAATTGCCACAAATGCGCACTACAGGTAAGCAAGCTGCCATCTAACTCGCCCTCGGCTAATTCGATTTCTTGATGCGGGCAATGGCCTTGGTAGGCCTTGACCATTCCGCCATCGAGGACAACGATTAATACCAACGTACCATCGCTCGTGGTAAAACCCGCCATGTCGCCTTCCCATACTTGGTCGAGCGTACAAATTTTTTCAAAGGCCATAATTGACGATGGATTTGATAGTGGTTGGCAACGCTATCAAAATTCTGTGCAGTTTAGTAGATCTGCGCAGGCATACCCCAACCGGTGGACGAAATTGACAGCTCCGCACGAGTGCGAGTACCTTGAAATACACGCATTTCCCGGATAGCAGGTGAAAATAGTGAGCGAACTGAATGTGTATGATCGGCAAGGGTTTGGACGCAGCTCGGGCTTCGGTAAAGCACCCACATTGTTGTTAGTCGATTACGCCGTCGGGTTTTGTGACCCGGACGCGTTCGGTGGCGGTAACATTCTTGATGCCGTTCAGCATACTAAGCGCTTGTTGAATGCTGCGCGTGAAGCACATCTACCGATCGTGTACACCAGGGTTGTGTACGCCGCGGATGGCTCGGATGCTGGTGCATTTTGTTTAAAAGTCCCGAGCCTTGCCGATCTAACAGAAGACGCGGTGATTGGACAAATCGTCGATGATCTAAAGCCGAAAGCAGGTGAATATATTGTTCGGAAAACACAACCCTCAGCTTTTTTTAGCACCAGCCTTGCCGCGTGGTTCGTCGGTAAACAAATCGACACGCTGATCGTTACTGGCGTTACAACCTCGGGTTGTGTGCGGGCCTCCGTAGTTGACTCGATGAGTTATAACTTCAGAACTATCGTTGCCACCGACTGCGTCGGCGATCGAGCGATCGCGCCACATGAGGCCAATTTATTCGACATGGGTCAAAAGTATGCCGACCTCATGACGAGTGACGAAATCATACGGGTGCTTGAGAAAGCCGGCGGCCGTGCCGCTTAGTGCCAAACTAACGTGACGAGGGAAGGGATCGGATGACGTTTCGATTGGGCGCAGATATCGGTGGAACATTTACCGATCTCCTGCTTATCAGTGAGACCGACGGCGAAGTTTTTACCGCGAAAGTTCCGTCGACCCGAAGCGATCCATCGATCGCAGTATTCACCGGCATCACGAAACTATGTGAAACCCACCACTTAGACCCGCGCGACATTACCCACGTTATGCACGGCACGACCGTCGCGACGAACGCCGTATTAACCGGCAGCGGCGCGAAAGTTGGCTTCATCACGACCCAAGGGCATCGGCAAATGCTGCATATCGGCCGATCATTTGTTCCAGGCGGCCTCGGGGGATGGGTTATCTACGATAAGAAACGGCCGCTTGCACCATTGAAATGGACAATTGAAGCCGATGAACGCATGAGCGCAAGGGGCGAAATCGTACGACCGCTGGATGAGCACAGCCTGCGCGAGCGCCTGTCGGTACTGCGCCAGGCCGACATCGAAGCCGTTACGGTATGTCTAGTGAACGCCTATAGTAATGGCGAGCACGAACGTCGCATCGGCGAAATACTGAAAGAGGAATTGCCCGGGATCCCGATTTCGTTATCCTCGGAAGTCGTCCCCGAAATGCAAGAGTACGAACGTGCCATCACCACTGTGGTCAACTCGTATATGCGCCCGGTAGTCGGACGTTATATCGATAATTTGCAGTGCGAGCTCGAAGCGTCGATGAAAGGTGTGAAGCTCAGCATTCTCAAATCCGACGGTGGTCTTGCCGCGTCGCGAGCCGCGGCGGACTACCCAGTGAACTTGTTAATGAGTGGACCTGCGGGTGGCGTTGCCGGCGCCCTGTGGGCGGCAGTACAAGCCGGCTTTGATAACGTAATGACGTTCGACATGGGCGGTACCTCTACCGACGTCGCCCTGGTTGAAAGTGGCACAGCGCAACTAAGGCGCGAAACATTGGTCGGCGACGTTATCGTGCGCGCTTCGTCCGTCGACGTGCGCACCGTGGGTGCGGGTGGCGGATCCATTGCCCATGTGCCAGCGCTCACCGGCGCGCTAAGGGTTGGACCACAAAGTGCCGGAGCACAACCCGGGCCGGCGGCCTACGCGAAAGGCGGCGAGTTACCGACGGTAACGGACGCCAACGTGGTACTCGGTTATCTGCCGGACAGTTCGCTGCTTGGCGGCGATATGCCAATTGATCGCGATCGCGCCCGCACCGCGGTGCAAACGATCGCTGAGGCAACGGGACTCGATCTTTACGCCGCCGCTGCAGGCATCATCGATATTGTCAACGAAAACATGTTTGGCGCGTTGCGCTTGATCTCCGTAGAACAAGGTTACGATCCCAGGGATTTCGCGTTGATGGGTTTCGGCGGTGCCGGACCACTGCACGCTAATGCCTTAGCACGTCTGACTGGCGCATGGCCGGTAATTATTCCACGTGGTCCCGGCGTGTTATGCGCCTATGGCGATGCCACAACACGCATGCGTAACGAAGCGTCGCAGACTTATATTCGACGATTCTCGGCACTCGGCATCGATGAAGTTCTAGATCTATTTGAGAATCTTGAAAAGAAAGCGTCCGAGGTATTAATTGCTGAAGGCGTGCCGCAGGCGGATCGCGAGATCGCCTATCAGTTTGATATGCGCTACAGCGGCCAAGCGATGCAAATTACGCTCGACGTCACCTTAGACGAACTACACCGCTCGGGATTTAACGCCATTGCATCGCGTTTCGATGACACCCACAAAAAGCTTTACACGTTTGAACTTGCGGCGGAAAAGGAGTTGATCAATCTGCGCGCCGTCGCAACCAGCCGTCAAACATTTGCACGCGCACAAACCTTTCCTGAAGGTGAGCCTGATTCACTACATGCGTGCGTTGCCGAACAAATGATTTATGTCGCTGGCGGCGAACACCGCGCAAAAGTCTACGACCGCACCGCACTTAAAGCGCACAATTTGATTGAGGGTCCAGCGATCGTTACTGAAATGGACTCCACTACCCTTATCCTTCCACAGCACACTGGCGAGGTGGATCGCTTTGGCAATATTTTGATATGCCCGACGAGGACATAGCCGATGGTTCAACTCATCGAAACCAATACCAGCCCGTTTGAAACCGTTGAAGTGGACCGCGTGACCCTAGACTTGATTGAAAATGGGTTAATTAACGCGCGCTCGCAAATGGACGCTTTACTGTTTCGTACGGCGATGTCGCCCATCATTCGCGAACAGCGCGATGGCTTTCCCGCGATCACCGATCGTCACGGTCGACTACTAGCAGGCCAGTTTGGTTCGCCGGTGTCGGGGTTTATCGACCACCTCGACGAAACCGCCGAAGACGGGGATGTGTTTCTAACATCCGATCCTTACGCCTGCCGCGGTGCGATTAGCCATGCGAACGATTGGTTAGTGTGTTTACCGGTGTTTCGCGACGGTCGTTTAATAAACTGGTCGGCGATGTTCGGCCATATGTCTGATATCGGCGGCAAAGTACCAGGCAGCATGCCGACCGATGCGGTTGATCAATTTGAGGAAGGGATTTGCATCCCACCGATTAAAATCGTACGTCGTGGTGAACTGCAACGGGACGTGCTTAAAGTGATCCTGCACAACTGCCGTATCCCGGCCTGGAACGAAAGCGACATGAATGCGCTTATCGCCTCAGCGCGTATTGGCCAATCACGTTGTCTTGAGCTGGCGGAGCGCTTCGGCGATAACCTCTATACCTCCACTTTAGATGAGTTGCTCGCGTGCAATCGTCGCGCGATGGCAACGTTAATCAAGGACACGATCCCCGCGGAAAAGATCTCCTTCGAGGACTACATCTGCGACGACGGCATTGGCATGGGTCCTTACAAAATCGCTTGCGATATGTGGCGCGAGGATGGCAAACTTATTTTTGACTACGGCCGAACCGATCCGCAATCGCAAAGCAACATCAACTTCCTCATGAGCGAACAGATGTACAAAATGTTTTGTGCGCAGTTCATGGTGATGATGTTCGACCCCGATATCCTTTTGAATGACGGATTTTTCGACCTAATCGAAGTGCGCATCCCGCCCGGATCATTATTAGCACCACGCAAACCTGCGGCCGTTAATGGTCGCACACACGCCATGGGTCGCATTTTCGACATCATTAGCGGATTGTTCGGTAAGTCGAACCCAACCTACCTTTGTGCAGCTGGCTTTTCCTCAAGCCCACACTTCATGTATTCCGGCACGGATGACAACGGCGAATGGTTTTTATTGTTTCAAATCGGATTTGGCGGCGTCCCCGCACGTCCCATCGGCGACGGCCTAGATGGACACTCGCTATGGCCGAAATTCACCAACGTACCCAACGAATATCTCGAAAGTTACTTTCCAGTACGCATCGAAACCTATGGATCGATCCCCGATAGCGGCGGCGCCGGTCGCTTCCGCGGCGGCAACGGCATGCGTATAGGTTACCGCTTTTTGGCGGCCGGAAAGATCTCAATCCACGACGATCGGTGGCTGACCCATCCGTGGGGCGTAAAAGGCGGCGAGCCCGGCGCACGCTG
>JAVJHY011628055.1:1264-46069 GCA_035593235.1 Phascolosoma agassizii
GATCTCAGAGCACACCGTAGAGAGCGGTAATCAGGCCATCGCCGAAATCACCAGACAAACCACCAATCTCGATAAGACCGGACTGGTGTGGCAGCTCACCGGTAAAGGCATAGGACAAACCACATTGACCGCCACTGCGACCGCGACATCAGGACACAAGATGGTCGTGCAACACACAATCTACTTGCAGAGCCAGTAAGCATGACGAATCAAGGTTTTGTATCGCCTCAGATGACGATTAGGGGGCAGTAGTGGCTCTCAACGCAAAGCAGGAAGCGTTTTGCAACGAATACCTGATAGACATCAACGCCACGCAGGCTGCGATAAGGGCGGGTTACTCGCCAGATACAGCCAAGGACATCGGCTGCGAGAACCTAGCAAAACCCAACATAGCTGAGCGCATAGCTGAATTAATGGCCCTGCGCTCTGAACGCACGCGTGTTAGCGCTGACAGGGTGCTCACGGAGCTTGCGCGGTTAGGATTTAGCGATGTGCGGGATTACTTCTCGACCACCGGGCAGCTTCTGGAGGTCTCTGAGCTGGGTGACAGTGCGGCGGCTGCTGTTAAGTCGATAAAAGTGCGGCGTGAGCGCAAAGACAAAGACGACGATGCAGACATTGAGCTGGTCGAGATGCAGATGTGGGACAAGAAAGGCTCGCTTGAGCTGATCGGCAAACACCTCGCAATGTTCAGCGACAAGATACAGATCGAGGATAAGCGCGCAGAGAAGCTGACTGATGACGAGATAGCGGAGCGGCTGGTTAAGAGCGTTCCAAAGCTTGTCATGGACAAGATTATTGAACGCATTACAGAGTGAAATCTCCGTAGAGGAGCTGCTTGATGAAGCTGAATTCAGAGTCAAGTATCACACCTGTAAAGACTACGCGCCCTATGACAAACAAGTTCAGTTTCACGCAGCAGGCCGCACCCACCCCGAGCGGTTACTTGGAGCCGGTAACCAGACCGGGAAGACATATTGCGGAGCACATGAGGCTGCATTTCATGCAACTGGTCTCTATCCAGATGATTGGGTTGGAGCACGGTTTGAAAAGCCAACCGTTGGATGGGTTGGGGGCGTATCTGGCGAGGTTATCCGCGACACAACGCAAAAACTTCTTGTCGGACGTATGCAAGATTCCGACAGTATTGGAACTGGTGCCCTACCCAAGCGATGCATTAAAGAACCTGTTCGAGCGCTCGGGGTTAAAGACTTACTCGACCATGTGAAGGTCGACCACATCTCAGGTGGCACCAGCCTCATCTTTTTCAAGTCGTATGAGAAGGGGCGGGAGAAATTTCAGGGCGAGACGATTGACTGGGCGTGGCCTGATGAAGAACCTCCGCCCGACATCTACAGCGAGATACTGACGCGCACGAACAACGGCCAGCTCGGCCAGTTCCTGTTCATGACCTTCACGCCGCTCAAAGGCATGACCGAGGTTGCGTACAAGTTTTACAACGACCCCGGACCGTATCGAAAGTTGGTCAACATGACCATCCACGATGTGGATCACTACACGGATGCTGAAAAAGCTCAGATCATCGCGAGTTACCCGGAGCATGAGCGCGAAGCCAGAGAGAAGGGTATCCCCGTTCTCGGCTCGGGCATGGTGTTCCCGGTGCTGCAGTCAACGATCGAGATCGCGCCAATAGAGTTGCCAGACCACTGGGCACGCATCAACGGCATGGACTTCGGCTGGGATCACCCGCAAGCGCAGGTTGCTCTGGCGTGGGATCGAGACACCGACACGGTGTACGTCTACAACGAACACATGGCGAGTGAAACCACGCCTGCCCAAGCCGCGCTCACGCTTCGAACGTGGGGTGACTGGATACCCTGGGCGTGGCCACACGATGGCTATCAGCACGACAAAAGCTCAGGCAAACAGCTGGCGGAATCGTACCGCGAGGCTGGGCTGGAGATGTTGTGGGAACAGGCCACGCACGCCGAAGGTGGCAACGGTGTCGAGGCTGGGCTTATGGACATGCTGGACCGGATGCAAACCGGGCGGCTCAAGATATTTTCAACGTGCACTCAATGGTTTGAGCAGCGCAATTTGTACCACCGAAAGGACGGAAAGATAGTGAAGGTGCGCGACGACCTGTTAGACGCCACTCGCTACGGAATCATGATGTTGAGATTTGCTGAAGTCCGTCAGGTAAAGCGCAGGGTGTCTCATGTCCCTGATGCGGCGAGCGTGTTCTAGATGGGCGACCACGAACAGGCGCTACGTGCCTTCAACGATGACTACATTGTGGGCCACGATCAGCGCGAGCTCGCGTCTCAAGACATGGAGTTCATGACGGCTCCCGGTGGGCATTGGGCGGGCTGGCTGAACAACTACAGCGACAAGCGCCCCAAGCTGCAGTACGACCACCTAAACGACTTTCTAAATCGGTTCATGGGCAATTGGGAACTCAACCCTATTGGCATTGATTACCGGGTAGAAGATGGGGCCGACGAAGAAGCCGCAGAGGTGTTAACGGGCATCTATCGGCGCGACTATCGACGCAACAATGGTCATCTTGCGGTATCGAATGGGGTGCAAGAGGCGTCTATTGCTGGCGTTGGTGCGTTCGATATCTCCGCAGAGTTCGCGGATGAGGAGAAGGCCGACGCTGAGGAACAGATACTACGGTTCGACCCGATCTATTCAGCGCATAACCGCGTGGTGTGGGACGCATCGTCTCAACGCGCGGACAAGGCCGATGCCAGGCGCTGCACCGTACTCACGGAATACACCGCAGAGGCGTTTGAGCGGGCGTACCCGGACCGGCCATTGCCTGGAGGTATGCAGCCAGATGGCAGCTTTCGCTGGTCGCACAAGGACTTGCACTACGTCGGGCGTCAGTACACCTCAGAGGTAGACCGCGTGATGGCGTCGGTCTGGATCAACCCGAAGACGCAAGAGCATGACGTGTTCTTCCCCGAAGAACTCAAGGGCCTGGCCTCGAGAGATTTGAAGCGTGCGGGTTGGGTGAAAGTCAAAGAGCGCAGGGTGGTGAGGCGCCGTGTGTTGCGTTCCGTCATCGACGGTTCTGGGTTCATTGAGGAACCCAAGATCATCGCGGGTAAGTACATCCCGGTCGTGCCGATCTACTGCAATCGCAGTTACGTCGATGGTGTAGAGACCTATCGCGGTTTGATCAGGGACAAGAAAGACCCTCAGCGAGTGCTGAACCTGCAGATGTCACGCCTTACGGAAACGGCAGCGGGCGCTAACCGACGCATCCCGATGCTGGACCAAGAGGAAGTGGACGGGCACGAAAACTTGTGGGCGGGTGACCTGAGCCAAAAGAACTACGTCACCAAGAACACGATGAAGAACCGTGACGGCACGTTTGCCAAGCAGGGTACGGAGTATCTGGACCCACCCGGCATCGACCCGTCCACAGGCGCGATCATTGAGGTTACTCGTGACTACCTGCGCGATCGTACAGGTGGAGCGATTCAGGACGTAGAAGACCCGGACTTGAGCGGCAAGGCGATCCGAGAACTGCGCACGCTCAGCGACATGAACACGCACTTTTTCACAGCGAACATCAAGAGTTCGATGATCCGGGCTGGAATGATCTACCGAGAGATGGCGAGCGAGGTCTACGCATCGTCTCGGCAAGTGAAAACGATTGGCCACGACGACAGCGAGCGCACTGTGCAACTTATGGAGCCTCGCCCCGATCCGAAGACAGGAAAGATCACGTTCGCCAACGATCTGTCAAAAGGACGCTTCGAGGTGATTGCCGCCGCTGGGCCGAGTTACCAAACGCAGCGTCAGCAATCCGCCGATGAGATGAAAGACGTGCTCGCTGGCATGGACCCGACCGATCCGTTGCGCCCGATCCTAACTATGGTGTTGGTGAACACACTCGATGTCCCGGGCATGAAGGACTTCAAGCAGTACGTTCGCCGTCAGCTGCTGGCGCAAGGCGTTGTGCAGCCTGAGAACGATGAAGAAAGGGAGTATCTGCAGCAGATTCAGGAGTCGCAAGGCGATCCGGCGCAAGACCAGATGATTCAGGCAGCCACTATGCAGATGCAGTCAGAGGCGCAGGAGAACGCAGCCAGTGCCTTCCAGAAACAGACGGCAGGGCAGCTCAACATTGCCAAGGTGGAAGAACTGCGCGCGAAGACCGCGGAGATTGCCGCTAACTCGCACGCCGAGCGCATAGAGCGCTTGAAACGCTCTGGCGATAACGCAGTGACTAACAGGCTTCGCCTTATTCAGGCTACTCGATAGAGTCTAAATCCAGAGAGGCAGTGAGCGCCGTGATCATTCGCTCGGCGTCTTCTCTGGTGTGGCACAGGCAGACAACGTCATCGTTGTCGTCAAACAACCGATAAAAGTATTCATCGGGGTTGTCAGTCCAAGTGGCTGCGTCTTCGATTCGAAACGACATTAGATAGCCCTCGCCACAGTCATCGCGGCGAACATAAAACAGGTAACGGAGATAGCGACTAGTAGAGACGGGTAGATCAATTCTTCCCATAGATCGCGCGTCTTATCCATCAAGGTAGGCGGAGGTGGAGCGACAAGCTTTACCGGCCATTGTGGATCGAGGTGTTTAACGCCGTAGTTCACATCATATTTCATAGATAGCCCTCAAAAGCTATCGACATCTTAACCCGCTTCGGCGGGTTTTTGCGTTCAGGGCGTGCGGTTCTCCCCCCGCTTTTCACATCGACGCTGGCCGGTGCGCCCTGAACGCCAGCAACTATTCAGAAGGTCGCCTCGTGCGGCCTTTTTTTTGGCCTACGCAAAGCCCATTTGCGGCACTTACTCACACATGAGAGGCAATCATGGCAGAAGCGGAATTAGAACCCGAGACAGAAGAAGTAACCGAAGAACTGGCGCCAGAAAGCGCTGAAGAGTCGACGGAATCTGAAGAAGTCGAAGTGGTTCTTGCGGGCGACGCACCCGAACCAGAGATGATTCCCAAAGCAGCGCTCACCAAGCGTGCCGCCAGGTACGTACGGAAGATCGATGCGCAGAAGGAAGTAATTGACCAGCAGAGCGAAGAACTTGAGCAGCTTCGGGCCAAAGCGCCCAAGCCCGAGGATTTCGACTACGACGAAGAACGCTACAAAGACGCGCAATCAGACCACAACGCCAAGCTAGTCGAGGCGGCGGCACTGAGTGCAGTCAAACGTGTGCAAGGCGAGACGGCGGCAGAAGCCCAAGCGAGGGAATCTGAAGCCAAGCAAGTGGCAGAACTGGAACGGCACTACGAACGGGCGGAAACGCTCAAGGTGCCGGACTACGAAACCTCTGAAGACTCGGCCACCGAAGCGATGGGTGAAAACATCATCGCTGAGATTGCGCGCGGCGTTCCTAACTCAGAGCTGGTTATTTACTACCTGGGCAAGCACCCCGTTGAAGCCAAGAAATTGGCGGACACGATGCGGAGCAACCCATTTGCGGGAACCGTCCAACTCGGCGAGCTGGCGGGAAAACTAACCGCACAGCCCAAATCCAACACGCCTCCTGACCCCGTTGACCCGGTGGAGGGCGGTGTTCCCGGTACGCAAGCCAAGTGGGATAAGAAGCTTAAAGCTGCTTATGCCGAGGCCAACAAGATCGGAAACATGTCCCCCGTCCAAGAAGTTCGACGGCTGATGTCAGAGGCAAATGTGAGTTAAGCAAATGGCTAATGATTTCTCAGAAACAGAGATGCTTCTGCACGAGAACGTGCTTGAAGGCTTCGATAAAGAAGCAACGATCTCTAACAACGTGTCCAAGTACTCGCCAGACCCGACCAAGATGCAACGGCATGGCGATACCACTTGGCGACCTGTGCCGCGCATCGCCGAGACCTTTGACGGTCTTGACCTGTCGGCAGTCACCCCATCCGACCTGATTGACATGCAGGTTCCTTCCAAGCTCTCGCACCTGAAAAGTGTGTACTGGGCGTTGGATTCGATGGAAAACCGAGACAAGAGCTACGTGGAGCAGCAGGGGCGGGCAGCCGCTCAGGCGCTGATGGCTGAGGTTGAGGTGGGTATGGCCACTAACGTCGCCTTCACAGCGGGCCAGGTGGTTAAACGTGGTGCTCTGCAGGGCTACAAGGATCTGGCGGAGTGCGAGTCCGTGCTCACTGAGATCGGAGTGGCTCGCGGGCAGCGCAAGTTCTGCCTGAACAACCGAGCGAACAACGCGATCGCGGACAACCTGTCCAAGAGCGTTGCGAACTTCGGTCGCTCTGAGCCTGCAACGTCTTCCAGCAGCATCGGTCGCTTTGCGAACTTTGATGTGATGGACACCGACTTACTGCCGCGACTTCGTGATGGCTCTGCCGCCACGGGCGCAACAGTAAACGGTGCGGATCAGATGCACGTTCCTGCCGCGCTGAGTACAGCGCCGACTGGCGAGCAGGGGTTGGTGGATAACCGCTACCAGCTGCTGACCGTTGACAGCACTGCAGACATGTTGGCTGGCGACGCGTTCACGATCGCAGGTGTAAACCGCGTTCACTTGATCACCAAGCAAGACACGGCGACGCCCTTCACCAACCGAGTAATCGAAGTGGTGAACGGCACAACCATCAAGTGTCTGGCGATGATCGATCTGAAAGAGATCGGGCAAGCGGAGAAATCCGTTTACCAGAACGTGACGGCGGCGCCTGCAAATGGTGCAGCGTTGACGTTCCTCAACACCACAGCAGCCCAGACCAACGTGTTTTGGCACGAAGAAAGCCTTGAGCTGTCTCGGGGCCGGATTGCGGTGGACGATATGGGCAGCGGTGGCATGGGGATCATGCGCGGCACCACGAAGAACGGGGTTGAGATCGTGATGATGAAACAGTCATCAATCGAGACCACCAAGACCAAGTATCGATTCTTGATCTTCTTCGGCACCACCAACCTGAACCCGTTGATGAACGGCGTGATGTTGGAAAACCAGGTGTAAGCCACTCGGCGGGGGTTTCGGCCCCCGCCACTCCCCAAGGAATTGTTATGAAAACCATGATGTATCGCTCTGAGAAGGGCGGGCAACTGCTCGACCATGAAGTGGACGGCAAGCCGGTTTACTGCAAGGTCTTCGACGACGACCAGTTGAAGCAGGCTGCGCAAGAAGGCTGGGGTACCTACGCCGATCTGACGCCCAAGAAGCGCAAGCGTGCCGTGAAGAAGTCGAAAGATGACAGCGGCGAGTGAGATTGTCAGGCGCGCCATGTACGAGATTGGCGCGGCCTCTGCGATCAAGGCCGCCAAGCCTGAGTCTGTAGAACTCGCGCACGAGTATCTGATCGACTTACTTGAAGAATGGGAAGGTCAGCGGGTGGTGACGGGCATCGTTGTCCCTGAGCCTGACGACCCGAACACTGACATCAACGAGCCAGAAGACGCTCGGCAGGCGGTGATTCTATCGCTTGCAGTACGCCTCGCTGGGCCGTTACAGAAACCCATCCCGGTTGATGTCGATAAGCGGCAGTACGAGACAGAGATTCGGCTGTTTCGAAAATACCGCTACATCGTATCCCCCGACCGAGACGCATCCGGTTTGTTTGGCGAGGGCAATGTCCGTTATTGAAGTGCCCTTGCCGAAAGGGTTCAGCGGGCTCAGTGCCTACCCACGGCTGAAAGAGCGGCTGGTCAACCTGTTCAACATCGAGGGGCGCGTACTTGATACGCCTGGCATTGCCAAGGTGGTTGATGGGTTCGGTCCGTCTCGTGCGTCGTTTGTCTTCAAAGACCAGCTCTACATGGTGATGGGTACCAAGCTTCAGCGCGTGGATGAAACCGGTGCGCTGTTGGAGGTTGGCGATATACCTGGCGACCGCGATTTAGACGTAGCGTTGAGTTTCACGCAGGTGGCTTTGGTCGGAGCCGGTGATGGCGTTGATGGCTACACCTTTGACGGCACTACCGTGGAGCAGATCGACAGCGCCCAATACACCAACGGCAGCACAACACAAACCGGCGCCGTTTCTGTTGCCTATCAAGACGGGCATTTCATTTTCTGCCCGGACGACGGCGGGCCGATCTTCTTCTCGGATGTGAACGACCCCGGCTCCATTCCGGCGAACCAGTTCTTTGACGCTGAAGTAACACCGGATCGCAACCTAGCGGTCATCGTTATCCGTCAGACGCTGTATGTGCTGGGCGTGAACAGCATTGAGTTGTTTCGCAACCGCGCAGCTCTACCTGCTCCTTTTGTGCGCGTCGATGGCGGCTCGATACCAGTGGGCTATCTGTCCGCGCTCATTGAGTGGTCAGACACCTTCGCCTTTATTGGTCGCGATAAGGACCAGGCGCATCGGATCTATGTTGCGGGGAGAGGGGAAGCGCAGGCCATCTCTAATGAGGCGGTCAATGAGCTGATCAACACCGAGTACACCGAGAGCGAGCTGTTAGAAGGCACCTCTGAGCGGCTGCAGTGGCTGAGCAAAGACATTCTGGTGTTCAACCTGCCACGGCACAGCCTGGGGTTCCACAAGGGCGAGTGGTTCTTTGTGCGCTCAGGGATTGTTGGGCCGACTGGAAGCGCGGCGTGGCGAGCACGACACATTAGACACTGGCAAGGGAAGTACTGGTGTGGTGACAACGTGGATGGGCGCATCGGTCATCTGGTGGAAGCCGATACCGAGTACGGCAACCCCATACAGCGCTTCATGGAGACCTTCATTCGCGAGAGTGAGCGAGAGCTTCACTTCACGATCAATTCTCTGGATGTAGACGCGATAGCGACAACGGCCGGTGAGGGTCGAATTGGCCTCAGCGTATCTGACGACGGCGTGTTGTACGGGCCAACGATGTGGACGGATTGCCCCAGTACTTACGGACAGCGAATCACCTTCGAATACCCCGGTGGTCTGGGTGACTACGAGAGTCACGCGGGTGTGCGGTTGTTCGCGACCGACAACGCCCGTTTTGCGAGTGACAGCCTGACGGTGGACGTGTCGTGACACCGCAGCACGGCGACAAGATCGTTTCGGACGACGGCAAAGCCTCGCTTCAGTTTCAAGAATTCCTCGACGACCTTGATTTCACGGTCGTTTCGATCCCCCCCAATTTATCAGACGGCAAGACCAGGAAACGCATTGTGAACATCTGGCTAAACGAGACAGACGGCATCCTTGAGTGGGAGGCTAAGTAATGGTCTGGGGTGCAATCATCAGTGGAGTCGCATCCATTGCGGGCGGCCTGCTCAAGAAGAAAGGCGCGAAAGATGCAGCCAACGCGCAAGAGAGCGCTGCACAGGCTGGTGTTGATGAGATCAAGCGTCAGTTTGACCTTGCACGCTCGGACTTGCAGCCGTTCGTGGCTCCCGGCGCTGATGCGTTGGGGTCACTTACGCAAGGCAGTCAGATCGGCGGCCTCGATGCGCGCCTGTCTGGAATTCTCAACAGCGAATCGTTCAACAACCTGCGCGATCAGCGGCTGCAGTCGTTGAATTCGTCGCAAGGACAACGAGGGCTTCTGCGCTCTGGTCAGGGTCTGGAGGAAATAGCCAACCTTGATACCGACCTTGCCTTGCAGCTGGAGAACCAACTGTATGGCCGCAGTTCAAATCTCGCTGCGAACGCTCAGGCTGCGGCGGCTGGGCAGGCCGGACAAGCACTGCAAGCGGGGCAAAGTGTCGCGGAGTTACGAACGCAACAAGGTAACGCCCAAGCGGCGGGAATCATTGGCCAATCCAACGCCATCAACGAAGGGATTGGTGGTGTTGGTGAAATTCTCGCCAAGTACTACGCGGAGAAATAGCCATGCCCATTGATGCACGCATTCCCCTCCAAGGCGAGGGCGTAAACGTCACACCGATCGCAGACGCGTTGGCTCGAAAGGTAGGGCGCGAGCGGCAGGAGGGCCTTGCTGTTGAGGCGACAAGTGACAACCCGAACGCTGATGAAGCCCTTGCAAAGCTTGCCGTGTCGAACCCATACGCAGCGCGCGTGACACAGAACATGATCGCCACCAAGAACGCCGCAGAACAGGCGCGCTTCGCAAAGATGCAGCAACTCGTGGCCCGCGACGCACTCAAGCTGCAGAGAATGCCGTACCAGATGCGCAATGAGGAGATTAAGCGACGAATCGCCGAGGGTGACCCCAACTCACCGGAGACCCAGGAGTACATCGATCTGCTAAACCAACCTGAAGAAAAGCAGATGCTTGTGCTTCAGGATGACATTGATGCTGCCCGGTCGATTGAAGACATTATGAAGTCGCGGGAAGGGCGTGCGGGCGAGAGTTACAAGCTGGGCGCAACCATTGCGGTTGATGATGGTCAGGGGGGCAAGAAGCTCGTCGCAGGCGTTCTGAACTCCAACACTGGCGAATTTTCTGCAGAAGAAGCTGCTGTAAACGGCTCCTTTATCTCGCGCACGACTGGAGAGACTGGTAACGAAACGACAGACCGCGCAATTAGAGAGGCAGGAGGCACGACCAGGGCCAAGGAGCAGGCTGAAACTGACGCCATCTCTGGGAAGGTCACAGAAAAAGGATCGGCCCAGCGAATTCAGACGAACATACAGACCGGCATCGACATGGCCGATCAACTTCCGAATGTTCTGCGCTCGATTGAGCTATTGAACAGCGTTGAAACCGGAGGCTTTGAAGGAGCGGCGCTCCGCGCAAAGGATTTGTTCGGCATATCAAGCGCTGATGAGGCGGAACTATCTGCGGGCTTGGGCAAGGCAGTGGTCTCCCAACTACGCGAGACCTTTGGTTCGGCATTTACGGCGGCGGAAGGTCGCGAGCTGAAGCGAATCGAGGCGGGTATTGGCAAGAGCACCGAAGGTAACCGGCGCCAACTCAACAACCTACGCCAGTTTATAGTGAAGAAAGCCAAGCGCGGTTTGGAGGACGCGAAATCAATAAATGACTTCAGAGCGGCGCAGCAGATTCAGGACAGTTTGAATTTCCGTCTACAGCAAAACGAGCCGGGGAAGGAGCTTAACTTCGACCTTGAGGGAAACCTGATCCAGTGACCATTAAGGCGAATATGGCTGACGGGACCGTTCTGAGTTTTCCAGACGGAACTGACCCCGCTGTTATTCAGCGTGTGGCTAAAGAGCGCGTCACAATGCAGCCTTTGCGAGACCATGCGCAGTCCAATATTGACAATAATGCAACCGTAAAGAATGACGATGGCTCCACATCAACTGTCAGAAGCGGGTCTGTCGATCATCCTAATCTTAACGGCGGGAGACCTACGCTAATCCCGTTTGTCTGGGATGGAAAGATCGTTGATCAGGAAGAAGCTGAACGCCGAGCTATTGAATCGGGCATTCAGTGGCCTTCGTTTGATGACCACGATCAAGCCACTAAAGCGAGTCAGTCTCTTAGTGGTCAGATACAGCCATCGGCGCCCACCCCTTCAGCGCGTGATCTGCCTGAGATTGGCGAGTCCAAGTCACTCAACAGCATGAATTCAGACGCAGCCCTAGCCAGCCTTGGCTTGTTGTCGGCTCAGGGCACTGACGAAGCGGCTCAGATACTGAAAGCACGTTTCCCTGGCACGGAGATACTAGAAGACGAAGAACAGAATCTGATCGCGCGCATGGAGGACGGAGACTTTGCACTCAATCGACCAGGGTTGTCTGGCCGCGATGTCGGCCAAGCGTTGGCGAGATTCGCCGCATTTATCCCATCGGGGAAAGTCGGCGGTCAGATACTGAGGCGAACAGGTGAAGCCGCTGCGAAGTCCGGTGCAACTGAAGCCACTTTGCAAGGCGCTGAGGCGATGGCGGGAGGCACGTTTGATCTGAGCGAAGTGGGCAAAGAGGCGATGATAGGCGGGGGATTTCAGCTCGGCTCAGACATATTGCTGGGTGGTCTCAAGTCAGCGCAAAACGCCAGAAGGCTCTCCAAGGAACTAGGAGATGCCCCGAGTTCTAGTGCGGATACAGCAGCGGATGCGCTTGGTGACCTAGAGGGGTTTCAGGGTGAGACCCAGCTTACACGCGCTCAGCAGCTGAATGATCCCTTCCTGCTGGAAGAACAGGCATTCGTTTCCCAACTGCCGGAAGGATCGCGGTCAGCCATTCAGTTCTTGAGCAAGCAGAACGCGGACATGGGCTCCGATGTGCGAGCGTTTGTCGAAACGTTTGGGAAAGATGAATCGGTAGTGGTTGGCTCTCGCGTGGTCCGTGATGCCGCACAGAAAGCGATTGAGCTGAAAAAATTAGCTCGGAGTGAGAAAGCTTCTCCGCTTTATCGAAAGGCATTCAGTGAATTCGAGGGGACGGTTGATATAAAGCCCGTTCAAGAATTCATCGAGTCAGAATTCATGAAGTACCCAGCTGATCACCCTGTATCGGAAGTGCTTCGAGAGTTTAATGGCCAAGTTGCAACTCACGCAGATAGCCTTGAGAAACTTCAAGGCGTCAAGGAGATCGCCGACATTAAGTTGGCTGGTATGTCTCCGCTCAAGGCGACCGGGCAATCGGCGAGCGCCATTAAGAAGGCTCAGAGAGCACTGGGCACGGCGGAGTCACTACTGTTGCGAGAAATGGATGCGGCTAGCCCGGCGTACAGAGAGGCGCGGGAGACATTCGCGAAGGAGTCTGGGCCGGTAGATTCACTACGTAACAGTCTCGTAGGCGCGGTCGCAGACGTTGATGATCCTCAGCTTAGATTAGTGGCTAAGAAGCTGTTCAACCCACAGGAAACGAATCCAGAGCTTGTTAAGCACGCTAAGAAGGCAATTCTTAGTACTGATAATGGAGCGGAAGCATGGGACGGGGTGTTGCGAACGGAGTTAGAGCGGCGGCTCGGCAGCGTACGTATTGCCGGTGGTTCTTCTGGCGACATCGCAGCCCAAAACATAGAAAACATACCCGCCCAATTGCGTCAGGCGTTGTTCCCCAATGAGAAGTCCAGAGCGGTGCTGTTCTCTGCAATGGACCCCGAGCAAGTGGCAAACGCGAAGGTTTTGGAAACAGCGCTGAAGCGAGCGTCTAGCGGCCGCCCAGGCGGTTCCCAAACTGGAGTGAGGCGGGAGATATCAGCGCGTTTCGACCGTGGGTTGTGGCCCGCGCTGGCCAATTTTATTGGTCGTCCAGTCGAAACAAGCACGCGAATTGGCCTCGATGAGGCGCGGAGTCAACGGATCAGTGACGCTGTGAAGGTGATATTTAGTCCAGATTGGAGCGCCGAGTTAGCGCGCATCCGACGCCTCGCGGGCGCTGATCAAAGCAGCAAGTATCTAGAGGTCTTTCGGCGGGCGTCCAGTGCGATCCTCCCCGAGGTATCCAGCGGACTCAAGGTTGCCAGCCGTGGTGAGGGCGACCAGGAGGACGAAGCCGCCAGCCAGCCAAGGTAGTGCTGGCGGGAAGAAGTACCAAACCAGCCCAAAGATAAGAATCCAACCAGCCAATTAGAACTCCCGAACCCGCCTAGTGCGGGTTTTTCGCTTGTAGAGCCTCGCATTCGCGGGGCTTTTTCATTTCTGAGACCAAAAAAATGCAGATCTTCTTGGGGTCACTCCCCCGCTTCACCGATGCCAACGGAGACGCGGTGGTGGGCGGATTTTTGTATGTGGGCCTTCCGCATCAAGACCCGCTCCACAATAAAGCGCCGATCTACGCCGATGAACTCCTTCAAGTTCGGCTGCCCAACCCCATCCGTTTGGATGAGTACGGGCGACCTGTCCAGCAGGTGTTCCTCAATGGCGCTCACTCCTATCGAGTAGAGACCGCCAGCAAGGTGCTTGTTGAGTCTATCACTTACTCGCTTGGGATCGGTGCCAGCACTGATAGCGGCGGCAGCACGACACCGTTAACAGACCGTTTCTACATCAAACCGCTGTCGGGCAGCACGATCAAGAACGGCTCCGGCCAGTTGGGATTCCAAGCGCGACGCCTTACTTCTACTGGGGACTTCCTCGTCGCGTCAGGCGAGCCACGGTTGTACATCGGCACCACTGAGCTAACCGAGGCCAACGGCTACCAGACGGGATCAGACGGCTACACGGCGTACCTGAACGCGTCGAACATCAATCTACAAGCCACGATCGAACTCAAGGACGGGCCTAACGGCACGGTCTACGACACCGCATCTGCTGTAGACATCCTCGACGGGCAAGGCACCGACCTGGTTGTTGGAGTGGTGGAATCCTCCAATGGATTCGGCTTCACCCGAGCGCCTAACAACGGCGCGTGGACGCCAGCCAACTCCACCGTACTTGATGGCATTTTCTATCAGGGCGGCGCAGAGATCGCTCGGGCGGTAGTGACCGTCAGCCTTGATGTTTCCACCGGCAACCTCACCGCAGCTGAGACGACAGGCCACGCGGACGTAACCACGACGTTCCAAAACAATGGCACCAGTGCGCCCACAGTCAGCTTCAGATACGAAAAAGGCTCTCTGCGATACACCGCATCAGAGACGCTAAACAGCGTGCTCAGCGGTAGTGATGGCCCGCCGGGCTCGGTGCAGGACTTCTACCAGCTCGTGGCCCCTGACGGGCGGGAGCTTCACAACGGGAAGAACGCGCGGGGCGGTAACACGCTCTCCCTGAAGGTCTTCAAGTACACGAGTACCACCATTGCAGAGATCACTTCTGGCGATGTTCAGATCTACGACAACCTGAACAACCCTCTGGGTTACAACCCGTCGTTCACGTCGGCGCAACTCAACGGCTCAGAGCTGTTTGTCATTAGAGACGGCCCCACGGGAGACCCGCTCGACACCACGGTACTCATCGATATCATAGATGGTGTCGCCTCCAACGCGACCGTGGGAAGCGTAAGCCCCACCTTTGGCCTCACGTTTGTCAAAGACAAGACGGGTGCGTGGTTCCCGCCCAATGACTCCACCGATTTCATCTGCTCGTTCTACCAAGCGTCCACGCTAATCGCTCAGTCACGCGTTCGCATCAACCGCAACGCGGCAACCGGGAATCTCACCACGTCCTTGGTGACTGGCCACCCCGACATCTCATACATTCCCACCAACAACAACACCCGGGCGGTGACGGTGAACTTCACGCACGGCCCGTCCGGCGTCAAGGTCTCTGAGCGGGTAAACGCGATCCTTGATGGTGCGGATGGCGACACGGGCGCTCCGGGCGCTGCTGGAGATGAAGGCCCCTCTGGCCCCAGTGGTCCGCAGGGACCAGCCGCGCCTGATCCTATCGTAGGGTCTGGCGGCGGGCAGCTCACCTGGCAGCGTATCTATATAGACGGAACGGGCGGGAACTTGATCCCTTCTGCGGTGCAGACCCGAACCATTCGCTTCCTTCAAAGCGGCTCAGAGATCGCCTCGCACACGTTCCAAGGTGTTGCGAATACCGTCACAGAGACCGTGTGCGTTACATTGATAGGCAGAACAGGATCTGCCACCACGACAGCCATCTCAGGCAACAATTCCGAGAGCGTGAACGTGACCATCACGCACACAGCGTCAGGCGTGCAAGAAATATTCTCGTTTAACTACATCGGCTACAACATAGGGGCTGGCAAATGAGGCTGACCGGGCAAACCAACGGCGGCAAACAACTCACTATGTCTAACCTGACATCGGATGAGGTTGATGAACTGCTGCAGGAAGTAGCGCAGTGGCCTGAAGACGTAGAGATCGATCTTCTGGAGATGAACATCAAGAAGTGGGCCGCTCAGAATGAGCAGTTCACGGTTGATGTCGATGACGATACCGGGTTTTACGTGACCCGAATTGGTCGAGACGCAGACGGCGCATTGGTGTGCTGGGAGCGCTGCCAGATTACCGATCGTCACTGCTTCGTAAAGAGCCAATGGGTAGCGGAGTCGGCGAGGGAGTCTGGCTACTACCGTGCCATGACGCAGATCGGACAATACCTGATCTTCGAGGTCATGGACCTGCAAGGGGTTATGGCTGAGATCGCGGATTGGTCGCCTGTCATCCACGCAGAAATTGAGCGAAACGGGTTCACGGTGTTCGATCGGGTGAACGGCAAGACCATTATTGGTTACACACGGGCGCACTACGAAAGCGTGCTCAAGAAGGAACGCACATTTGAGGTACAACAATGATTATTGAGTTTGATGAGGATGGGGTGTCTCAGCCCTTTTTTGCGGCGGACAACGAGCGGCTGTGGGTTATTGTTGGAGACGCGGCCAGCTTTGGCGGCGGTACGCTGACTGCCAAGATCGCAGGAGCAGAAGACGACTATTTGTCTGAAGCCACTCTCGACGACTCCGGCAGCATGGTGCTGACGTGCGGTCCGGCGCCAGTGCTCTTGGAACTTTCGGGGGCTACCACGCCGGATATCAAGGCCAGGGTCTATGGCGCTGTCCAGTAGTATCATCGGGTCGATCCTCGAACCCGCACACACGACCGTTTCAGGCGCATCTGTAGTCGTTCCCCAGCCTGTCCCTATCACGGTAGGCGCGCCAGTAGATTCTGTAACGGCCAGCTTCAATATCACCTTACCGGGTGGGGCAGGGACGTTGCTGGAGCTGTGGCTTAGCAGCAGTTCCACCACAACGGGAACTGATGACTTTGACGTAACGATCGACGGTGTGGATGTGCCGTTCCATCAATCGTTGGACCCTAGCGCGGGCGAACCTGGGCTGCACCATCACTATGTGAATAGCTCGGCGTTCCAAGCGTTAAGTGGATCCAAGGCCATTGTCGTCACTGGATCGCTGGGGAGCGCGCCGGAGCTTATCGCCCGAGTGTGTTCCGGTGTTGACGATGCAAGCCCGATCCAGTCGATCGCCAAGTATGAGGTTTATGAGACCACTTCGGCTTTGGCGTTCCCGGCTGTAGATGTATTCGAGAACAACTTGCTCAGCGTAGGAGTGCGGCACGATCTGTCGCGTACGTGGGATACGTTTGGTGCGCTAACTTCCTCGCACGTCGGCACCAGACTCGCAATTGCGGAGCTGGCGGTAGCCGCAGACGCCACGGCACAGGCGTATTCAATCTCACACAGTGCAGGCACAGCCAACCCGCGGAAGACCGGTCTTCTGATCCAGTACAGAGCCGCCTGAACGCTCCCGTTGAAACATGGGTGCGTTCCGCCCCCGCTATTTAGAGTCGAATTATGTCCATTTCCTCACCCAGCTTTGATGCCAAGAATCCTGGCATCGTAGATTCCCCCAAGCTTTCCAAGAACATCTTCGGCGGGATGAACGTGCACATGCCCGTGAACATCATGGACATCAAGCACATCGATAGCCTGAACCCGGAGTTGGTTCACGAACTCACCGCTAATGGCGGTTCTACGGCCTTAGATGCCGACATTGCGGCTGCTGTCATGTCGGTTACCGCAACCGCTGGGTCTAAGACGGTAAGACAGACCCGGCACCTTCCGTATCAGTCAGGTAAGGCATTTAGCCTCACGCTCACTGGCGTTCCTTTTGTCGGTTCGGTGGTGCCTGGGGTGAAGTGGCAAGCAGGTTTCTTCGACGACTCTGCGGATAAGGACATGGGCACGTATCCGAGCCAGTACCCTTACGGCAACGGTCTGTTTTTCCAGTACCACGGCGGCTGGTCATTTGTGAATCGGTGTTCCTCGACGGGCGCACAGGTGGATGAGACATTCGATCAGAGTAACTGGAACGCAGACAAGCTGGATGGAACCGGCAAATCAAAGATGAACCTCGACCCCACCAAGCTCAATATTTTCTGGCTAGAGTTTGGCTGGCTGTCAACGCTGGGCTTCCGGTTTGGCGTTTTCCATGAGGGAAGGAAAATCCTCGCCCACGAGCAGTGGGAAACCAACGTAAATGCTGTCCCTTTCATGCAGAAGGCAACGCTGCCCATTTGCTACCGGCTAGAGAATGTTTCAGGCGGGGCCGCGTCATCGCGGATGGTGTGCGCGACTGCGGAATCTCTGGGCGGATACGAACCCACGGGCGTCCAGTACACCATTGATGGCGGAGCAGCCAACCAGTCGGTGCCGGGAAACTCCTCGGAATGTCTTTTGGCCATTCGGCTGAAACAGAAACACAACAAGCGCTCTATCGAGATACTCAAGAACGCATTCATGTGCACTTCCAGCGGTAATGCGAGGGTGCGGGTGGTGGTTAATCCAACCTTCACATCAGAGAGTTGGGCAGATGTTGGCGATGGCAGTGGTGTTGAGTACGCGGTGAATCCGACCATGACAGCGAATACCGGCAGACCGCAGAACACAGACTGGGTTTCCAACAACTCCGATGAGGTAACCATGAGGCCGGATTCGCTGTACTACCCCAGTTCCGACATTGAGGGGAAGTCGGATGTGTTTGCACTCGTGGTGAGCGTGGTCGGAGGGGCTAGCGAAAACTATCTCGCTTCGGTGAGTTGGAAGGAATTTATCTAAGTCATGAACCCGCCCGTTGCATGGCTAGACTTTGTTAAAGAACTGCTTCAGGGCGGGGTATCGCTGCTGCTCGCGGTGTTCCTGACGCTGGCGCTCTGGGTGATTTGGCGCATTGTCGGTCGAGTGGACCAGCTGCAGAGTGAGCATAAGTCAGAGTATGAGAAGGTGCTGATTAGATCCATCGAAGCGCAGGAGCGGGCCACCAGTGTGATCGATCGCTTAACCGACAGGCTTAGCAATGGATAGTTTGTTTCAAAAGATATTCGGGCGAAAGCTCCCAGAGCAGGACAGGGCAGGGGCACTCGAAGCCAAAGCCGAGCAGGCGAAACAACAGTTCGACAGATCAATTGCAGCGTTTGAGAAGAAGATAGCCAAACAACCAGTAAGGCCCCAAGAATGACAATTTATTGGATCAATATTGCGGTACTCGTGGCGGTGATCGTCACACAGATCTGCGCCTGGCGGAGGCAGCAGGCCAAAGATGAAAAGATGATCAACACCTTGGAATCATTGGTCGAGAACCAGGACAAATTCACGCCTATTCTCGATAAGTTGGTGCTGGGTCTGAAAGGCGTCTGGAGTAGCCAGGAAACCCAGCGGCAGGTGACTAGATCGCACAAGAAGCACGATGTCGATCACGCGAAGATACTGGCCGCAATCGAGAAAATGCAGAGATCGTAAGCCCCTTTCGGTATTCCCTGGCACCCACCCTGCATACCCATTCAACGCAAAAGGGTAGGTGCCTGTCTGTAGGAAGCTGGCTACTTCGGCAGTGAGCCTTCGACCTTACACCGCAACGTGTACCAAGCAGAGTAGGGGATCTGGCGCTGATTCTTTCGGTTGCTCGATTCGGTGCACCAGTATCGGACCACGCGGCTGGTCACCCCAACCAGTTCACCCGCATCCTCTGAGGTGACCTCGTGGCGCTCAAGGTATTCCCTGAGCGCCTTTCGAGTCGGTGGGTAGCTGTTCAAAGGAACAGCTTGGTTAAGGTGATAATCCCTACAATGAAGCCGGAGGAGATCAACATGGGGTACCACATGGTTTCTACCTGCAGCTTTCGGCGTTGGGCGATGATGTGTTTGATCTCTGCGCGAATCTTCATGTTTTGGAGAGTCTGGGTGTTCATGCGTTGCTCCTTTCGGGCATTTGCGTTGAGTGAGATAAGACTATAACGGAACAATGTTCCGGTGTCAAGGTTTCAGAGAGGGAAATATCAAGTCACATTGGTCTGCAGTGAACGTCTCCCGATTGGGGCAATCTGAGCTCAACTCACTGGCCAGATTGGGTAGATACATGTCACCGTGCTTCTCCATCAGGCGCGCTACTTTGTACACGCCCCTTCGCTCGCACTTGGTGCAGGCGACTTCCAGAACAGGTGTTGTAAGGTCTGAGAGGCGGGGCATGGGCGCATGCTACACGCCCTCTGGTAGATCAGGTACGCCGTCAAGCCAGTGAGTGATCGTTATGTCGCGCAATCCTGTGGACCAACGGAACGCGCCATAAATCCAGTCTAGGTCCGCAGCGAACATCTTGGCGCGCTGAGCTTTGCCAGATGTGTAGCGAATGAAGTACCGGCCTTCTTGTTCCGGTAGCCGATCCTCCGCGCTCACCCACCTGGTGCGCGGCAGGGCTTGCCAGCGATTCTTGGGGCAGTGGAATAGGCAATCTAAGTTTTCGCACCAAAGATCGCCTTCGTGCCAACCAAGATTCGTGCCTGAGCAGAGCGGACACGGCAATAACTCACTCATCGACACTTCCTCTTATTGGGCTTATTGGCGCACGATTCCTGCGTAGCCTGCGGGCCTACGGTTGCTGACTTCATGTCCCACTTGGCAAACTCCAACCCAAATCCGATAACAAGCAACGCAAAGCCGATTGCGACCAGCCAGTTAGCTACTAGCGACTCATTGTTGAACAGCGCAATAGCGAAACTCACCAGAGCGAACGCAACGCCAAGGCCGATAATGTGGCCTGGAGTTAGTAGGGCGCTCATGGCTGGGTGCCCTTGAGAAGTCGGTCGTAGAGCACCACGTTTACTGTTGCCGCGAGGTTCATGCATTGTTTGGTGGGCACGTACACCGTATCGCGACACCATTCGATGACGCGCTCCCCCAACGTCGCGTCTTCAGCCCCAAAAATATAGAAGGCTCGGGCTGGGTGGGTGTAGAGGCGTAGATCGGTCGCGCCTTCCAGGAGATCAACGGCTACAGGCACACAGTCGTGCGGAATCACAGAGTGGAGATCATCTACCCTGATGCATGGCAGGTGCCGCTCAGTCTTGTGCACGTTGGTGGGGGCGCCAGCAGGGAATCTCGACCCACTCATAGCGAACATCGCTGCGCCATAACATGTGGCTGCACGCAAGGCGTGGCCCACGTTTTCAGGCGTCTTTGGGTTATCCAGACCAACGGCTGCGTAACCCCTCATAGCTCCCCCTCTGTAGGGGTGGGCTCGAAGGGAAATCCAAGCTCTGCAAATAGTGATCTCAAGCACTCTTGGCTGGGTGTGAACAGCCGGGCGGTACCTCCGTGTTGCCTCCACGAGTCAACCACCTTCTGCCTGTCGTCGATAAGAACGGCACCAGGGCTGGCGTACAATCCCTTCCCTTGTGTGTTCATGCAGAACGCTACAGGTAAGTCGCCCATGCCATGAGCGTGCAGCCAGTCGAGCTTCTGCTTAGCGATGTCAATGTGGTGAGGCAACCCCCCCGTGCTTGTCATGAAGCAGACGTTGCGATCGGCCTCTCGAAGGGCGCGCACTAGCTGGATTCCTTCCGGTATGGCTGGCATCTTCCGAAATACCTCAGCCTCAACACACGTTTTCTTCCAGAATCTGTCTGCAACGCGGTCGCTGTACTCCTCTCCAAAAACCTCAATTATTGCCTTGTCGAAATCTGCGACAACGCCATCCATATCAATGTAGATCTGATGCATTACTGCTCACCCCCTGCTGCTATGCGCTGCTCGGTGTCCGTAGCTCGGCCCCAGAAGACGCGATTCTTGCAGTGCTTCTGCAGGCGCGCCCTAGAGAGAGAATCGTGCTCGTAGAGTGATGGGAAATCACAATCGCGGTGCTGAAGTCGGTAGTAGCCCAACCGACCGACAGGGAGCCACACGAACTTGTGGCCGGAATCAACTGTCTGCTTGCACAAAGCGCAATAGCGAACTTTCGCGACTCTTGACTCCCGTCTGGCTGCGCCTGCTGCTCCGTTCATAGCTCACCCCCTGCTGGGGCGGCGAAGGGGTTGCTGCCCATGAAGCCAAGTGCGCCTAAGTGGTGCGCCAACTTTCTGCAGTGATGCCTATACCCGGGGGAGATCGCGTAACAGACGGCGTGCCCAGCGTTGAGTGGATGCGCTGCGACGGCATTGCGGTGAAACCGCGCCCACAGTCTGTGATACCGACGCCTCACGACGCACCCCATGCTGCGGTGGCATATATCGCGACGCTGTGACCGTCTCTGATGTCTTCGAGCGTGCACGCAATGAAGTCTTCATCGTCTACGCCCTGATCGCGCAGTTCTTCCTCTGCACACTCACACGCAATGTCCCTCGCAAACCGCTCCTGTTCAGAGCAATCTTCATAAGGAATTGGATCGTTCATACCGCACCCCCTGCTGGGGTTGGAAACTGCCGAATCATCAGGTCGTCAGGTATTGCCTCAAGCTCAGTCTTGGTACGGCCACCCATCTGTTTCATGAAGAATGGAATGCCTAGCTCCGCGCACTGGTCGCGCAACGATTTCGCCCAGTCAGGGTTAAAAGGCCGAGCATTGTTACCGCTCTCACCGCCGCAGATGACCCAATGAATTTGGTGAGCCCACGCCGGGTCAATGAACACCGGGCCGATCATTGGTTCCACAGACAAGAAGCGAATCACGGCATCAGATTGAATGAGCGAAGGGATTCGTGAGGCAACCGACTGATCTTCGACTGTGGTACCCAGCCAGTAACGATGATCTACACCATCCTGGAACCACCTCTTCATCACTTCGGGGCGCTTGGTCAACAAGAGCCAGTCCAGGTTCCAGGTGTCTTCAATCAGCGTGAACAGATCGCGCCGCCATTCGTCTGGCACTTCGGTATCAAACACGTCCGCCAGTGAAGCGCAGAACACCCGCTGGCGACGCTCTGTCATCCGCCAATCCCATTGCAGCGGCTTCTTCCAGTTCGCCTTGCTGGTGCGCCGTCTTGGTTTGCCATGACCCCACTCGACATCGCCGAAGCGGTTGGATCGATTCTCCGCATAGCAGTTATCACAACCAGCACTGACCTTCGTGCAGCCTATCCACGGGTTGAATGTGTGGTCCGCCCACGCGATTTTCGTGTTCTCTGCCATCACGCGCCCCCTAAAGTGGGGCTAACGAAGTGCGGCCAAAGTAGCGAAAAGCATCGCCAAGAAGGGAAAATGTGCAGACGCCCAACTCCGCCAGAGGCCCCTAGAAATGCGGGTCTCGGGAGTTCGAGCAGTAATCTGTTAATCAACCTGTCGCTGGTTCGAGCCCAGCAGGCGGAGCCACTTTTCAATAACTTACGTTCGCTCATCGTCCCTCCAGTTCTAACGTTCTAACAAATTTCTAACGGGCAAAACGCTGACGTTGTTCGGCTTGCGGTTGTAGACCTTTCGGGTCATGGCCGTTGACTGATGGCCGAGCAGTTTCTGAGCCTCATCAACGCTGGGAGAATCGCTTGCCGCCTTGGCGCGTAGGTCGTGCTCAGTAAAGTGCTCACCTCCCGCCTTGACGTACTTTTTCATCGCCCGGTTCCAGATCGATCCAAAGCCGTCCGCCGTGTACTGATTGCCCTGGCGGGTGAGAAACAGCCAGGGCGCAACACGCTTCGGACGAATGGCCATCACCGCGTCTATGGCGTCGGCCAGACCGTCTCCGCTGTAGATATTGGTTCGCCCCTTCTTTGTACCCTCGACCGTCAGTGACGCTCCATCCCAGTGCTCCAGTCGCAGTGCGCGCATTTGGCCCTGTCGAGTGCCGGTGATTAGCTTCAAGCCCACCCACGCACGCAGAAACGGCGAGCAGTGGGACAGGAATTGTTTTAACTCTGCGTCAGTGACATAGCGCTCGCGCGGTCTCTCAGGGTTCTTTTTGACCTGCCTGACCAGTGGATTAAATGGGCACGCGCCTTTTTCCACACAGAGATGCATGACGTTCGAAAGTACAGCGAGCTCGCGGTTGCCCGATACTCGAGGGCGCCCAGACAGGTAGCGGTACACATCAGTAGGATAGAGCGATGTGGGCGACACCATGCCAAACACTTCTCGCAGCTTCCCGCCAAGAATCTTTCGGTAGCCGTCCTGAGTCCCCTCGGCCAGGCGCTTGAAGTGATCCGATACCGCGTACATGTCCATTGCGGCACCAATCGTCCGGGGGAGCGCATTGCCCTGATCGTTGATCCGGTACCACTCATCGAACGCTTCGGCTTCGGTCGCACCCAGCCGATACCAGGTCTTGCCGCCGTAGCGTGCCCGCTCTTTGGGGCGCGTCACGTAGTAGATCGATTTACCCTTCTGGGTCCATCGGGGCGGCCAATGTGGCTTCCTGTTCATGCGCTCTCCAAAGCCTCGAAATTAGGTCGAGAGCCAGAAGGTAACGCAGACACGTCACGGATATAAAGCACCGGCCAGCCATCGTGGGCTACCCTGAAGTCCACATTGGGCTGGAATCCCTGCCTAATCAGCTCATCAATCACTGTGCGCTTCTGCCCGCGCTTGGTGATTGCCTTCAGCTGCTCCTGATCGTGGATTATGTGCATCTGGGTATCCATTCAGGCATTGCTAGTCCTTCCACTTGCCTGTGTGCATGTTGAAATCTCGTAGCTCCTTCTTGAGGCGGGTTAGCGCCCGGACAGAAACCCCGGAGGCGCGCAGCCTGCTAGACGCCATATCCATCAAGTCGCGGATGATGCGGTCAGAGGCGCTGATCTCGTACTTGGCCTGTCTAATTGCAGCGTCTGCGCGATCCCATGCGTTGTCGCTCATGTCTTCTCTACCTCTATCCGTTCAGGCGCTGTTTGATAGGAAAACTCAGCGTTCGCTCAGCGTCAGAATGCGGCCATGCAGCAGAATCTCATCAACCATCCATTCGTAGCCACAGAACCCCGCACTGATTCGGCGCAGTTTCCGAGACTGAGACGCGCTGTCGAGAATGAAGCAGCGAACGTTTGCGCCCCACCCATCACCAAATTTGTAGTAGTGATTTGTGTCGTCCAATTCATCGGCCCTTGATTTCTTGAAGCGCCGAAACACCAGGTAGCGACTGTCTTCGCCGGTCCATTTCCCGTTCCAAGCGTTGTTATTTGGCATCGTCAATTCGAATGCCATTGTTCGCTGTGTCATCTTCTCTACCTCTATAGAAGCCGCTAAACGGAAACCAGGCGGATTAGTTCTTCTGCTATGGCGTCGAATTCAGCAGACCCCGCTGACCGCGCAGCTGACCGCGCTGACCGCGCAGCAGCAGTCGCCGCTGCAGGCCACGCAGACGCCGCAGCCCACCACGTAGACTCCGCAGTAGACCCCGCAGACACCGCAGCCCACCACGTAGACTCCGCAGTAGACCCCGCAGACGCCGCAGCAGACCGCGCAGCAGACCGCGCAGACGCCGCAGCAGACCGCGCAGACGCCGCAGCCCACCACGCAGACTCCGCAGTAGACCCCGCAGACACCGCAGCCCACCACGTAGACTCCGCAGACGCCGCCGCAGACGCCGCAGCAGACCGCGCAGCAGACCACTCTTCCTCAGTCACATCGTCGCGCTCGATCAGCGATACAACATTGCGATTAGCTTGCAGAACGTGCGCCTTCAGATCGGCGTCAATCTCCAGCGCTTCGACGCGTTCAATGTTGCGTCTAAGGATGAACCGCTTTATATCGCGCTCTGCTTGAGTCCATTCCGAAAACCCTTCCGGTACAGCTTCTAAGAAGCGCTTCTGAAACGTGGGCCAAACCTCATCGCTCGTGCCCTCGTGTAGGGTGTCGCAGAGGCGCATCACCCATTCGGGGAAACCCATTTCATCCTCAGCGGCTTTGTGGTTGTAGGCATTGAGCGTGCAGCCAACCGCGCAGCCTCGCCCATTCTCATAGCCAACACCGCGCACTAGTTCGTCTGCGTCCATGTGGGCCTGCATGCGCCCGACGATCATCGATTTCAGTTCGGGGTCGCTGTGATATGCGTGCATCATCTTTTCCTCTATAGAAGCCCGACCAGGGGCGTGGTGTGTAGGGTTGCTCCCCTAGCCGGGCTAAACTAAAAAATGCGGTCTACGAGTTCCATTACGTAGCTCGGCGATACTTTGTCGGGGTCTCTTTCCTTTAGCGCCGCCACAAGATGCGCAAAGTAGGCACTGTCAACGCCAATGAGCTGATCTTCCAACACCAAAGGATCAGTTAGGTCTAACGAGTTGAGCTGCATTGCCATTTTCAAATATTGACCAGCGTTGATGGTCCATCCGCGAGCTATGAACTTGCGTGTTCTCATGATCGAGCAAAGTGGGTATAGGCTGCCCACATAACGCAATTCCCGGGCCAGAAGCGCCTCAAGGGCCTTGGGGTTGAGACTTAGGCTGCTATTCCATGAGCACCAGTAGTTCGTGCAGTGCACGAAGTCGTAGTTTTCGTGTATTTGATCTGGCTCGCCGCAGAAACGAAAAACGAGCTGTATTCGATCAGACAGAGTTAATGCATTGGCGCTGGCGAAAACCACTCGATACTTTGAATCTTCTTCGATCTCTGGCTCATCCTCGTCGTCTCGCAAGTCGCCAGCCACACCCTTCGAAGAAATCCACAAGCGAACGCGGCCCTCTTCCTCGCGCACCTCAAAAATAGGGGATACTTCGCGGTAGTAGTTGGCCACTGAAAGAGCCGCGCTCTTTGTTCGGAAGTAGATGTCATAATCATTCACGGGCTCTCGGAGAAGCATGGAAGCAATGGCGCCGCCCGTTACTATGCAATTCTTGCGAACTATCTCCTGTACCGCTGGATCTTCAATGGAGGCGATCCAAGCATCGATTTTTGATCGAAGAACTTTTCTAATCGTCTTGGCTTTCATAATTGGGCCTCTGACTCCTATCGAATGGCTACTGTTGGTTGACCCTCAACGAGTCGGGCGCCGGGGATGTCGTAACCATCCTGTAGCGCTTTTTTTACATCGGCTTTGACGATAACGGTCTTCGTTTCCGTGTACGGCTCTGGAATGTCGGCTTCGTTGTCGATCACCAGTGACAGCCCGCCTTTGCGTTTGCTGATGGTGACCAGCGGCGTTTTGACGTTCTCCGTCATGAACACAGACAGATAGTTGCGAATGCGCGCCGCGTGGTTTTCCTTTGACTTTCGACGTTTTGCGAGGCGTTGTTCCTCTGCCTTGATCGACTCGGCATCAGCCTTCAGGGACAGCGCCCACAGGCCCAGGTTTGCGACCTTGCTCTCCGCTTCGATGTTCAGCGCTTCAAGGGCAGCGTTGAATGAATCGGGGTCTATCTCATCCCCGCCTTCCTCGATCATCGCTTCCAGCTCGCGCAGCTCGTGTGCTAACTCGTGTAATTTGCTCATGGGTTTCTCCTAGAATGGGATGTCGTCGTCGAAGTCTTCCTCGACAGGTTCGGCACGGTTGGGCGATGCACCGGAGGGCTGGTGATCGCCGCGAGGTTGTTGCTCATCACGTGGCGAAAGGAACTCCACCTTGTTAACGATCACTTCGGTTTTGTACTTCTTTTCGCCATCTTTCTCCCAACTCGACGTTTTCAGCGTGCCCTCGATGAGCACCTTCGAGCCCTTCTGGCAGTACTGGCCAATCAGTTCGGCGGTTTTCTTGAATGCCACACAGTTCAGCCACTCAGTGTCTTTGTAGTCCTTTGCGGCTACAGAGAAGTTGGTGACGGGGTCTCCTGATTTCGTGTACCTAACATCGGGGTCGCGCCCCAAGTTCCCGCTTGCGATTACTCTAAGCATCTGGTCGTTGCACCTTTTCGTCATAAAATTCTGGGGTCATCGGGGGGCCGTCGCGATAGAGATAGCGCGCAACCCCATGCTGCACACCAGCCCTCTTGAAAGCGTCAGAGAATGAGCCTTTGTCGCCCTCTACGTTCGTGTCGCCAGCACCATCGGATCGGGTAACCCAGTGATCGCCATACCGCAGCCGGAGTGAACAGCACACCTTGCCGTCTACCTCGGTAAATCGGCTCTCCCAGCCGTCCACGCCAACCACTTGATCGAGGCGCGCCATCAGATCGCGAGCGTCGATGTAACTAAACGTCTTCCCTCCACGGCCGTCGCGACACTTCACGGTATTGGGTGGGAATGGGCGCTTTAGCTCCCACGCGATTAGATCCGCTGACTTACCCATTGGCGGCTAACCCCGCAAAGAAATGCTTTTGGCATTCGTCCGTGTACACCAGCGATGGGAAGCTGCCCCACTGATAGGGATTCTGTTTGGCGTCAAAGCCGTTCTCGTGGGCGTCTCTGCGTGCCTCGATTTCTATCTCAGCAATCGAACGCCCGCTAAGGTAGAGGGCCAGTTGTTCGCGTTCTTTATTCACTTCAAGTTCTCCATTTCCGCTCGTTTTGTTGCCATCTCAGAGCGCCTGAGATCGGCCAGCGTTCGTTGTGCGTCGTATTCAACGCGTGCTCGGTTTGCCTCTTTTCGGGCATTCACCATTTGAACAATGTGTTGTTCGTATTCGTCAGAAGACTGTGCAAGCTCCTGAGATTTATTGACTGCTGCGCCTGTTGCCAGGTGCTTGACGACCAACTGACTTCGAAACGGGCGGCGCATTTCTTCCCAGTGCTGGGCCTTTGCGTGCAACTCTGCCCATTCGTTACCGGCCTTGGTGAGCGCGTGGTATGCCTTGTCTGCGTCGAAATTCACGCTACTTTCACCTTTCCAGTCTCTTGCCAGTGCGCCAGCGTGCGTGCGAGCGCCTGATACTGCAGGAGCATCCAGTCATCAAAATCCATGTCTCGCGGAGAGCGCGCGTCAATCAGGTCGTGGCAGTTTGAGCAGGCCAGCACGGCAACGAGATCAGGCGGCTTCTGCCCTGTACCCGATAGGTTTGCTATACGCAGGTGCGCTAGGACTGTTGTCTCTGGGTCGTGGTTGCAGTTAGGGCCACGTACCAAGCATTCCTCGCCGCGAGCGTAGGTGCGCAATTTGGTTTTGCGCCATTTCACAGCAGCTTCTCCATTGCATTCACCCATTCGTCTGCCGCGTTGTTCAGACCCTTAGCGCGCAGCAGTTCTAACGTGGCGGCGTGCACCATGATCTTTCCGGCTTCTTTGTCTTCCATCTCGGCAGCAGCGCGGTAGCGGTTGCAGACCAGTGTTTCGTAATAGGCGCGAAAGGCTTGGCGTGATGAGTGCTTGGGGAATGCTTTTACCTTGTTCATGCTGCAACCTTTAGCTGACGGAGTGCGAGCCATGCGCAGAGCCAACGAATTGCATAGCGCATTTGCTGGGCAAAGAGTTGGTCGGGATAGTCGCGGTCAAAGTGATTCATTGCCTCATCGATACTGCCGTCGCGACAGCCGCCTCGAATCCTCCACTCATTGCCGCACTCGACGGCATGGATGAATGAAATCCCTCGCATGTCTTGGACTGGCAGCAGGATTAAGCCCCTTGCCCCGCGCAGATCGGCTCCGCACAGATCGGCCCAGCGCATATCGACCTCGCGCATATCGGCATCGCGCATATCGACATGGCGCATATCGACATGGCGCATATCGGCCCCGCGCAGATTGGTTCCGTAAAGACTGACCTCGCGCAGATCGGCTCCGCACATATCGACCCCGCGCATATCGGCCCCGCACAGATTGGTTCCGCGCAATTCGGCCAAGCGCAGATCGACTCGCTCGCCCGGTTTGCGTGCGGTGAGAATTTCCTGTAACTCTTCCTTGTTCATGCCGCATTCCTCTTGCTGTCTCGCACCCATTGGATAACGGCAGCAACCTCAGGAATGGCTACCCAATCGCGGTGAATAAACTCGGCGATGAATTCCTCAATGGTGTAGTAACCAACGTCTTCGGTTCGCAGCTCAGCGGCAAAGCACTCGGCGCAGTAGTCGTCGCACTGGTTTTCGCTTCCGCATCCCTCAGTAGCGCAAGGGCCGCTAGAGAGCACCAGATCGGTTGAGCCACACTTGCAAACCGCTTGGCCTTCAGCAGGCTCATCGCGCGTAGCAGGGGCGGTATCAATGTTGTCCCAGTCGGTGTCGATGTGGTTGCAGGCTTGGCAGCGGAGGTGGGTCATTACTTAATCCTCCAGATGCGCACTCTCTTCTCATCGACTGTTCTGCAGGTGAATTGCCACGGGGGGTCTTGGCGCTTTGCGAACACGTTGCTGGACGTCAACACCGATCCGCGTTTTTCTATTGGAGCTTCGAAGGAATCTCCCACTTCCATATCGGCAAAGGGAAAACTTCTGCGGGCTCGTGGTACTGGGACGTTCTTTTCAATTGTGTAGGTCATGTCGTCCATCGGTGTTTGCATTCGATGGAGTAATAATACGTAAACGTATTGGATAGGTCAATACGTAAAAGTATTAATACCGGACATTTCTTTTCGCTAATCTGACGTGAATGCAGACAAGGAGAGTTCGAGGATGCTTAGAGGATTATTCGTCGCGGCGGTGATAGTGATCGCAGGCTGCTCAACATCTGGCACGAGCGTGGTGATTGGCGATCCCACAGGGCGCACGCCTACTGCGCCAGAGAACGTGACTTTGCTCCTGCAGCTACCTGAACGGCCTTATGAGGTCATAGCGCTTGTGGAAGGCGAGGCGCACACCGATGAGTATTTATCCAAGAAAAAGACAGAAGCGGCGGCACTCACGGCCATGCGTGAGGAAGCGGCGCTGCAAGGGGCTCATGCGATTGTTTTGACGGGAAAGGATAAGGAGAGACGAAGCCTCGGCACCACCACCAGCGCGTCGGGAAGCGGAGCCGAGTATGGTGGGATCAGCAGTGGCCACGCCACAGTCACCACCACACAGATGGGGTACAGGGTTATCACGTTCTCAGGCACAGCGATTCGCTATACCGACTAGCTAAACATGGCAGTGTCGAACAAGGCGCTATTTCTTGATCGATTTGCCTATGCGCTCGGTCCACATTGAGGCCCACTCCGCCCAATCGTCGATAATGCGGTCGGCCTTGGCGGTCGGTCGATACCTTCGTTTCCGCCCGTCATCCTGATCGCGCACCTCTTCGAGCAACCCTTTCTTTATCCAGGCTTGGAGATGTCGGGTCACTGTTGTGCGCGCGATTCCTGTCTTCTCCGTAAGTTCTCTGGCTGAAAACATGCCCTGATCGTACATCAGCAGCCACACGTTCTGGATGATGTGTGCCTCCTGCACGGTGGTCTTCTGGCCAAAGAAGTCGCGAATTTGCTGCAGCATCGAGTCTGCAAGCTGGATGTAGATGCGTGTGGGATGCTCTTTTTTCATACCGCCATTCCCAAAAAATATGTGCGTGAGTGGACACTTATTAGTGTCAAAGAATAAAAGATTTTACAATTCGCGCAAATCGTAATCAGAGCCATTGAACCCTGTATGTATGAACAGTATTATATTCCTAATCGGTGCAGCGCCGGGGGAACAGGACACCACGCCAACAGATTGCTGCAAGCACCCATAGAAGGGTCACCGTGACGATACCCAAGCCTACCCAAGAAGAATGGGCACAGATCTACAAATCTCTTACGCCCAAGCAGCAGCGCCAACTCGACAAACTAGTTAGGAAGTTCGCCGAAACTCCATCGCGGTCCGATAGATGATGTCTATCTGCTCGTCTGTGAGTGACGAAACCAAAGCAGCGAATTGTCTCGCTCGATCATCGAGAGGCAACTCGCCCGGCGTGCTGGATTCCTCGTAGAGATCGTCGATTTCGCGGCCAAAAGCCTTCGCCAGACGCTCCAAATTGGATCGTCTGGGGTCTTTGGATTCTTTCGTTAGTATCCGGTGGATAGTCGGTTGCTTAACGCCAGACAACCGCGATAACGCGCCTTCTGACATTTCCAATTCATCCATCCAGCGCCGAAGCGCATCACCAGGGTGTGCCATGCAATACATGTTTGCATTAACTCTCATGCAGTAGAGTATTGACGACCAATACGTTTACGTATTATGGTCACGTCATGGACTACGCTGATATGACACAGACGGTGCTGGATGCCTACGGCTATTCAGAGGCGCAACTTGCCAAGTTGCTTGGTGTATCTCAACCCACCATTCACCGGATTAAGACAGGCGAAACACCTGACCCGCGTTCGTCCACGGGAGATGGCATTCGCCGTCTCTACAACAACAGGCTGACGCAACCGAGCGCCGCCTAATGCCCAAAAACTGCGCCATCTGTGTATCGGTAGAACAAGCGGTCCATCGTGAAGCTGAAGCGGTTGCCGCCGCTGAAGATCGATCGATGTCTAATCTGCTCTACCGTGCACTCCGGCTCTACTTAGAGTCTCGCAGAAAGCGGGTAGGGCCAATTTTCCCAGCGGAATCCGGGACTTTACAACGTAAGGGGCCTGCTGCAGCCGTGCGCAAACCGCTTGGCATTCAGGAGGCGGGGTAGTGCTCTGCCACTTCCCCTACATCCACCACTGGACTGCCTGGTTCCGTGAGCTCGATCCGTGTTTTAGAGAAACGTCTCGTGAGTACCGCGTGTGCACCCGCTGCCGTCGATTTGAGCGGAGGGAGGGGGAAGCGTGAGGACTGATCTGGGATTGCTAATCCAAAAACAGTTGCTTGACCAAGGCCGAAGCCAAAGATCACTCGCGGAACAAATGAGCGTTCCCGATAGCTACATATCGCAACTCATCCACCACGACACCAGGCCATCTGCAGCAGCCGTAGAGCGGGTAGGTGTAGCTCTTGGGCTTGACGCGACCAGCATTGACCGTTGGCACCTCATTGCATTAAAGGCGGCAGAAGCCCGTCTGGGTGCTCGCTATTGGGCGAAGGTAAAAGACCTCCGGGGAATCGACTAGATGCCCACCCACACCACAGACAACTGCGCCCAGAGGGCTGAACAACCGCTTACACAGCGACAGTCTGAAGTGCTCGCATACATGCGCCGTTTCCGCGCAGAGCAGGGCTTGCCGCCAACGATCACAGAGCTAGCCAATCACTTCGACTGCGCCCGCAACAACATTGCAGGGCACTTGAAGGCGTTGGTTCAGAAAGGTGCCGTCACTCATCTAGAGGGAACGGCGAGGGGACACATACCAAACAGGGGGACACAAAAAAGCCCCGGTTAAGGGGCTCTTTCTAAACGCCGTAACTGGTGAGGTATACGCGCCTGCGAATGTGCAGTTTACCCAACTCAGTTAGCAGAATCCACGCAAGTGGGCGGGGCTCAATCTGACCCTTCGGCACAAGCGATACCAAGACGTTGCGGAAGTAGTACGACCGTTCCCCACCCAGCACAGGGCTAAGGGGATGCAAACAGGGTTACGGGTGCCAGTAGTAAGGGCCGGTGTGGTGAGCCAATAAATCAGCCTGCAATACGACGACTTGGAGATTAGTGCTTTGTTTCGAAACTGGAGACTTTGGTAGGGCACCCAACCGTACTAAATGTCGATCTATGCAAAAGACAGAGGTATCGCAGTGAAGATTAAGTACTACACGCAAGAATCAGACCGTTCTGTTCCAGACACCATCGAACTCATTGCCGAAACAGAAGCCGAGCACCGGGCGATTGAGTTGTACCTGGAGGATTCGGATATAGACCTTTGGTGGGATTCGAATCGTGAGCAGTTCCCAGTAGAGGCGCAATCATGAGCACCTATTCTCTTGTATGTATGGCGGACGCCGAAGAGTTTGAGATTGACCTGGAAGAGTGGGCTGATGAGATGGATGGCGAATCCAAAGAGGATTTGAAGCACGCAATTCTTGAAGAGGCTCGCGAGTGCCTATTGGACCACATGAGCGTCTACGTTGAGAACATCGATGCGGAGGTGGATTTGCTCTGGGAAAAGATGGAGGGAATCAATCGTCGAATAAAAGCAGCGGCACTGCGGGAGGGGCAATCGTGAACTATCGAACAAAAACATGGCTAACCGAGAAGGCTCTCAGGTTGGCTGTTTGGCTACAGAGGGACAGCAACTACATATCCCACTGTAAGCGGGAGGTGCCAGAGTGGTTTGAGGATGAAGGCCCAGACCGTTGGATTGCTGATGGCACGGTTCAGTTGCTGGCTGTCCTATCCCACCAAGGTCACTCAGGTGGAAGCATTTACTTTGCTCTCAACTTCTTCCAGACAATGGCTAAATTCAATCCGTGGGGTCCGCTTACCGGCGAAGACTCCGAGTGGATGGAGGTTGGCGATGGTTATGAGCAAAACACCCGGCTGAGTTCGGTCTTCAGAAAGAACGGTGAAGCACATGACATTGATGGCCGTGTGTTCCGTGATCCTGATGGAGTGACGTTTACCAGCTCAGAGTCTCGCCTTCCGATCACATTCCCATACACCAAGCCTGAAAAGCCTGAAATTGTTGATGTAGATAGTGAAGGGGTGCCGCTCAATGCCTCTTGAAGACGCATACAGCGAAGACTTTGCACGCCTCTGGTTGGCGTACCCGAAGTGGAAGAAAAATCGCAACAACAAAGGCAAGGCGTGGAAAGCGTTCAAGACGGCCAAGCGCGTTCTGAAGTTCGCGCCTGAAGACATTGCCGAATTGCTGAACCACATCGAGCTACGGAAGAAGACCGACGCCAAGTGGCAGGAAGGCAATCAATACGGATACATGGCCTTTGAAGTGTTCATGAACCAGCGCCGCTGGCTGGATGAATACGACACGGTAGCCGACAAAAAAGAGCAAGAGCAGTCACGTTCCACATGGAACCCCGACCCTGTTTGGAAGCAGTTGGGGTTTGCGTCGGAGGCCGACCACGAACGCGCACTGGACGCCGAAGCCCCACGCATCAAAGACATGCTCGAGGGAACGCTCAAGGACTTGCGTAGCCAACCGAGGATGCATTGATGAACAGACGCAGAAACATCCGCAGCCAGAACGACCGCTTGTTAGCCCACATGAAGCGCCGGAGCATAACCACGCTACAGGCTACGAAACTCGACCCGCCGATCTTATCGCTGCACCGCCGACTCGCTGATTTGGAGGCCAAGGGCCATCGCATAGAGCGCATCGAGGTCCGCAATAACGGCAAGATATTCAAGCGCTACAGGATAGCGGCATGAACCAGGTTACGGAGTATCTGGCGAGAAACCGGAACCTTGGTATCAGTTCCCGGTGTATGGGGTTTGTTGCTTTGGGATGGGAGCCTCGCGACAAGTCACACCCCTATGACCCTGCTGACCTGAATCGATGCTTGCTGTTGGTGCGATCTTGCCCGCAGGTGCTGCAATCGTTCAACGCAATCTCTGAGTTGTCGCCGCAATGGAAGGCAGTGATTGAGAATTGGGACGAGTTGGAGCGGCTGTTCGTAGCTGAGGTTGGGTGGAATTGGTCGAAGGGGAAGCGAGCGAAACGCACCTACGACCGGATGCAGTCTCTATTCAGAAAGGCTGCAGGATGAACCCTGCATCCATGTCGCCCCAAGCCCAACAGGCGTTACACAGGGCGCGCGTAGAAGACCTGCGCTCACTCACTGACAAGCTAACCAAGGACGAGATACGCGAGCGTTACGGCTGCTGCAGAAGCACAGCGGAGAGGTTGATGCGTGAATCCTATGGTCGAGATTACTGGTTCAACCTGGCTATGCAGCATTGGCCGGTGCGGGCGTGACCCCAACAGAACACCAAGAGCAAGCAGCGTACTTCGACTGGCTCAGACTCCAGCACCCCGCGATGTACGAATGCGCCTTTGCTGTACCCAACGGATCGGTACTGGGGGGAAAGAACCGATTTGCGCTGGTGAAGAAGCTCAAGAAAGAGGGCATGAAGAACGGCGTACCTGACGTTGTGATTCTCTATCCAACAGCCAGGCATCACGGTCTGCTCATCGAAATGAAGCGTAAGACCATGAGGCCCAGCGACATCAAGGCCGATCAACACGCATGGGCAGAGAGACTGGTAGCGGCTGGATACGCGCACTGTTTTTGTGCTGGGTGTGAATCAGCAATCACGGCAACTAAAGCCTATCTGGAGGCCGCATGAAAACCATCCGCAAACTCTGTCGCCGCATAGCCCGAGAGGAAACAGAGCGGCACAACAGGGGGCCTGAGCGAAAGTACGTGACGCCAGAAGCGGCCGCAAAGCGTGCAGCGGGCGGGCTGAAGGGCAAGCGTGGATCGCGATTTGGAAGTATCAACCCAGAGTGAGCGTGATCGACACGAGGCGGAAGCTGGCAGCGCCGGATCGAGTGGCTCTCGCAAGCGACCAAGATAAAACGGACCGACCAAATTGATTAAGATCACGTCCTATTGTTGGCTGCTATGGGCCACAACAGAACGCAACTCAGGCGTCACAAAGACGGGGTTTTACTCTGTCCAACCATTTGCCCAGCAATACCGCAGCACTGATATTTGGGAAGACGCCAGAAGCGATCCGCCCTCAGACGAAGAAATCATGGTTGCTAGTGAGATAGCGGTGGCCGTGATGCGGCTGCGATCTGTTGAGCCCCCCCAGGCTCAAGCCCTGACACTTTTCCATGGTGCGTATCCCGACGCTCCCCTGCGCAGAAAGGACCGGCTCAAGGAGATGGATGGGCCAAAGCGCAGGTTTTATGCGGACAAAGACAAGGCAGAAATCTATGTGCAGGCATGGATAGATTGCACGCAACAAACCCCTTGAATATTTAGTGCGGACAGACTATAAAGCAAAACATCAAAACCCATTCTGCCCCCAAAACCCTGCCTTGCGCGGGGTTTTTGCGTTTCTGGGCACCATTCAATGGCCCCATTGCCTGTTGGTAGGTGAGTGCAACCGATTCACCGGGGCCACCTACACGGAACTCCTATGCAGTTTAAGCAAGGCGTCAGCCCTCATGGGTTGAGCGCCAAGGGATGGTATGGCGCGCACATTGCCGACCAGCTGCACAAGGAATTCACAGGGCGCGAGGTGGTTGTCACCTCGACAACAGAAGCCAAACACCGCGTAAAGCGTTCCGCCCATTACCGAGGTGATGCGGTGGACCTGCGCTGCTGGGTGATCGCCGAAGAACGCCGACATCAATACGCCAACGAGTTAGGCCGCCGCCTTGGCCCTGACTACGTTGCTATCTACGAAGAAAACGCCACACACCCTCACTTTCACTGTCACTGGTCGCCGGTCTATCGCGAAGAGCCTCAGACCCATACCGCATAGGAGTTCCCATGGAACACCAAATAGATCCGCCACAAAAACTCTGGCTGACGAAGACGTTTTGGGCGCAGATCGGCGCGCTCATTGCCTCGTTTCTCACCATGACCGGCATGACATTCGGTTTCGATCCAGCGCAGTTTGCCGCAACGATGCTCGCACTGTCGGCGGTAGCTGACACGTTAATCCGCGCAGTCACCCGGCGCAGGGTCACGCTGTGAGAGCGCTTTTACTGGCATTGCTGCTGACTGGCTGTAGCGGCCTGCCTAGCCCCACGGACGCCCAGACGGCCAACGAGGCCAGCGACATTGTGTATGGCTGGGTGTCGGTCCTCTCTGCAGCTGCCGCTACCGCCCACGCACTGTGCATCGAGTCCGACCGAAGCGAGGCCAGTTGCGATTTCGAGGCGGAGAGCGCCATCGACGTGCTGGATGGGTTGGTTCAATCCGCCGACTCATTGGAAACGCTGGAAGACATCGACGGCGAGCAATTGAGCAAGGCCAAACTGCTTCGTAGCGCGCTGGCGCCACACATCCCATCCGGCCATGACCTCAGCTATTTGGACGCGCAATGAAGAAATTCGATCTTATCGGCTTCGCGATCAATTCAGCCTTTAGCGCTATGGCTCTACTGGAAGACCAGGGCCTTGTGTTCGATGAGCTGAAGGAAGTCTACGAGACGGCCAGGGCCGAGGGCCGAGAGCCGACCGAAGACGAGCGCGCGAAGATCAAGCGCCGTGCGCAGAGGCGGCTGCGCAACCTGAAGAAGCGTGTTCGCGCCAAGAACAAGTGAATCTTGACCTTCTCTATGTCCGAGAATTCATCAACAAGCAGCGCGCTAAGGCCGTTGCCGCTGGTCGATCACCAAAGATACTGGACAGAATTACATGGATAGCAGAAGCGTTGGAACCGGGCGCCAGCGTAGATCTTGTCGAGCGCGCAAAGAGGGGACTCGATATGTCCGCGATTGAAGCGCAAGACAACCAAGACGGTACGTTTGCAACACGCCCGCCGCCGCCGCAATCCACACAGATACAAGCAGTTGTCGCTGATGGTTCGGTAAACCTCTGGCAGCACGAAGAAGTTCCGCTTGATACCAACCTGACATGGGATGGTGAGAGTGCCGTGTTCCACGAGGCGTCTAACGCCACATTGGGCTTTCCTGTGTGGGCGCAGTCTCGCGATGGCTCCGTGCATTCAGTAACGATCACAACTACTGGTTTCGCAGGCGCAACGGTGAAACTGGGCTTCGCGCGTTACAAGAAGATCAAACTGCTCTCGTACTTTGGCGCTGCGCCGTACTCCGAGCTGTTGTTGCCACAGAAGGTGCGCACAACCAACAGTGATCGAAGCTGGCTATCTCGTGCGTTCTCTAATCGAATGTGCCCTGACCAACTTGACGACGGTGGCACTGCAGACGTTCCCAGCACCGGCTCACAAACGTTCTGGGTTGATGTCATCCTCCCCAAGGGAGTTAGCGGCACAGTATCTGGCGTGGTCCACCTGACACACTCTGGCGGCGTTGTAGACCTCCCCGTTGATATTGTGGTGCGCGGCGCCGAGCTGACGGACGCCAACCCCAAACCCAACCTGATATTCCTTGCGGGAAATCTTGGCGAACGGGTGGTGGGCGACCTGTACGAGAACGTAGGCAGCGCCAACTACAACACGCAAATGCAGTGGCTCAAAGAAGCGTCAAAGGTGCTCAGAGAGCATGGCGCCGACCCTGTATTCACAGACACAAGAGACGCAACCAACGGGTTGCCAACGCCGGTCCCTGACGCCGATCGCATCGAGATACTTGATGGCTCTTTGTACGCAGGTGAGCCTTGGCGTGGTGCGATTGCGCACAGCTGGGACATCTGTGGCATCTACGGCGATATTCAGGGCTACTCCGGCTATTCCGCAGCTGACGCGGCGGGGAAGCAGACCATTCTCAACACGCTGCATGGCAACCGCAGAACCGCGCTAAGTACGGCGGGGCTTGGTTCGCTGATTGACTTCCATTACACGAACGATGAGGGAACGTTTGCAGCCGCTAACGAGGTGGCCGAAAGCCTGCAGGGGATAGCGAATCCTCTGCCTATGGCGACGTTCGATACCACGGTTGACCAGATTGTCGAAAAGGCCATTGGTTACCCTGGTGATGCAGTAGTTCACCCCGGCGAAACGTTCGATAACACCAACACTGACCCAACCCGCCGCCAATCTCAGGGCGCGATCACAGCGGAAGCGGACAAGATCAAAGTGCTCGTTGGCGCAGGGCATGTCATTACCCGCGCTACCAAGCGAATCTATGAGTGGTTCCGAGGTCTTGGGAACTACGCGGCGATGTACAACGGCCAAAACCCGTTGCGCGGCTCGGTCATGATCGAGGAAGACCCGCACGCAATCTGGCTCAACTCCGTTGTTGATTACACGATGGGGAACAACATCTGGTTTGGCTGGAGCGCTGCGCTTTACTACCACGTTGAGTACCGCCCGCCAGATTACGCCGACGACGCAGCCGAAGACACGCTCGGGGAATGGAAGCCTACGACCGGACCAAACGCGGGAACGGTTGACCCGAAGCGCCAGAACATACACCGGTTCGCCCACACGTTCGGGAAGATCATCGATCGTGACGGGCTGTTTAATCGCGGCTCGGGCCGAGCCGGTAACGGCGACGGCGTGTTGCTCTTTCCAAAGGACGATCAGCACTACGCGGATGACCCATGGATACCCAACACCTTTGGGTTCTTCGTTTCACTGCGCCTGAAGCACTTCCGTGAGTGCTTCCAGATCGAGAATCTGATTTACCTCGCCGCCGCTGCGGACGCTACGGCCACCAACACGCTTGTTGAGAGCTTCTACCCATGGAGCCCATTTAGGGTCGGTGCTGGCGTGAGGGGTGAGGGGCTGCCGCTCGGCGTTCGCTCGCACGTTGAGAACACAGACGCAGAGACCGGCACGGTGCTGGCCCAGCGCTTCCAGGATCAAAAAACCGGCTCGGACATCAAGCTGTTCAAGCGCGCCCTGTTCGACATCATCGAGGCATAAATGAGCAATAAATCGAAAGGCGTGTGGGGGCGCAGCACTGCCATTGCCGTAGTGATTCTTGGCGGTGGTGTTTTTACCGCAGAGCAGTACTTAGGAACCGGAGACGATCCACGCACGCGCTTGTGTGGGCAGATGGAAATGATGCGCGGACTCGACATTGTGCACGCGTCCCTGTCTAGCCCGGCGTTTGACGCCATGCGCGGACAATTCACCGAGCCGACGACAGCGGAAGTAACCCGCATTCTTGCCATAGCTGAGGCAGACCCGCGGGACTGTGGTGATGATCAGGAGTGCGACCCGATTCTCGACCATCCCGCATGGGATACGGCGGAAACCGAAGTCACTACGGTTGAGCGTCGCGAACTGTCTATCAATCTGGCCGTTGTCGATGCGCTGGCAACCCGAGCGGGCGTCGCTTATGCGACTGACTGTAAGGGCGTGCCGTCACTGTTCGACCTTCCCCCGGAAGAACAAAAGGAGATCAAAGACGCGGCACCAGTGGCTTACGCAAGTCGCCGGGAATGCCTCGCTGACGCTACTCAAGACCTTGTTGACGAGGGCATCAAGCGCGGTACGAAACTCTTCAAAGAACGACTGGCTGAAGCCAAAAAGGAGTGTCGAAAATGGGCAAACTGATTCGACGCTTCGGCTTACTGGCAGCGCTACTCGCGGCACCCGCGCACGCCCTCTTTATGGACTCGGCGTGTCCGGGTTATCTCGGCTGCCCCAGTGATGTGACGTCGGCTTCGGTAGTTTCTCCAACACAATCTGGAGGCACCCTCATCTTCACAACAGCGGTGCCGGTATCGGCGGCTGACCCGCTGCATGTTGTGACCGGTGAATGCGCTGCCTTAGCCGCTCGCTTTCCCAGCACGGTTCTAGGCGCACACGCGCTCATGGACGCGACTGCAGACGGCGGCAAGGTGTTCGAGGGGCTGCCCTCAAACAGCGGCGTGAGCATTGACAACTTGCAGCCCGACCAATCCAACCAATGCGCGGCGGTTGTTCATGAGAAGGCGCACTTCGCAGACTCTGTAACCATCAGCGCGTCATTTTCTACGCTGGGCGCAGGCGGGGGCGTGCTGCCGGAAGTTAATTACAACCCCGGTTTCTGGGTTGGCATCAAGACCACGCGCTTCTACAAGACCAAGAAGAAGCTCAGTGATGGCTATAAGTCTGTCGCGTCAGCGATGGCGGGGCACGATATGTGCACCCTAACGGGCGCTGAAAACTTAATAGGCGTCCGCCTAAAGTTTGAGCTTCGGGAATGGGAATACATACAGGGTGATCGGTCTCTCGGCTATGGGCTGTATGAAGATCTGCATGACTATTTCACCAGTGGCGATTGCGGGGGCGTTCCTCGCTCACTCGTTATCATAATTCACTCCAAGAGTAACCGAGGCGACGCAGAAGATGGGCTGTACGCACCGATTGGCTTAGAGAGCGCCCCGGACTCGCTGTACTGGCTAAACAACGGCGGTCGCCCTACGGGCATGATGCGCATCTGGGATGAAGGCACAGCCGCTCCGCAAGCCTATAGAGATACGTTCATCGACTTTTTACAACGGTACGGCAACAGCCGATATCTTGAAAAAGTAGCGCTGGCTAATGAAGGCGCCATGGGCGTCAACAACAACGACAACCACACGCCGGGCGCGACGCTGACGTACTGCAACGAGAACGTTGGCGGGATGAAGGTATGCGGTCGAGAGGCCCAGCAGTTTTACACGTCGATGGCTGCGGTTGTTCGAGCGCACGCGCCGAAGGTCGGTTACGACATCGGCACAAACAACTATGCGTCTGGGTCGGACGACATGCTTGTCACCATTCACGAACCGACCTTCACGGCTTCGCCTCACACTGGGCTGAGTTTCCCGGACACGTTTACTGACACCGCCCCCGGCCACAGCAGACGGGTTCCCCCAGTAACCCGCCACCACAGGTGGTACCACAAATACCACGGGGACATCCGCATCTGGGGTGAATCCCAGCTGGCGGGTAATCGTTTCAGCAACCTTACTGGCGGAGTTTCAGGCTTTGATTCGCTTCTCAAAGCCTGCTGCGACACTTCGTACACAGACCCGAACTCGGACCTTTCTGTGTTTGTGGATGGGCCGCCATCAACGACCGCCTATGGCTCCACACACCCTGTGATCATCGATAGTTTTCCAGACTATCCGTTGGCCGACTTCATCACCGCAGTAAACAACCGAGGTACAGGCTGGAACACCGCAGATATGACCTGCCCCGACTACACCACAGCGGCCGGGTACAAGTGCGTAGACAATCAGGGCAATGAGGTAGCGCCCTAAAAGCGTATGGGTGCTTACGAATCAGGCAGAGGCGACCCGGCGAACTTCGACGCCGGGACCGACCGTCGAACTATGCAGGCGGCAACGTCGAACACGGTTGCGCTGGATGACACGTACGACCCTATATATTCAATCCCCTGGTTAGGACACGCGAACGCGTGGGAGCTGGAAGGCCCAGATTCTTCCGGTTATTCACTGAGTGACGGCCGCGAGATTGAAGACGTGGGCGTAATGGTCGATCTAGACGCGACCGGCGTGAATATGATCTTTGAGAAGGCTGCGGGCTGTAACACCGCGCTTTCAGACTTCCTCGCACCGCGTGTTCTGACGGGCCAAAACAGCCTAAACGCACCGGATCGTTTCCGCGTTCTGGATATTGTGACCGCCACTTTTGCAGCGGCAACTGGCGCGCGATCAACGACAACGCTCACGCGCAAAGTGATCGACGCAACCGGCGTTGTGAATCCGCTGCGCGTGGTCGCCATACCTCTGGGGTCTCACGTTGACGGCGGAAATGCGACACCACAGGCGTTGTCATCTGATGCGGAGATTGACCCGGTCACAGGACGCATCACGACGATAAAAATGGGCGGCGATCACAACGCCGCATCATCGTGTCGATTCGCGGAGGTCGAGTTCAATTGCCCGGTTGGGCATATTCGTCTCACTGGAGCGCAGATCAACGCGCTCAGTATTGCGCAAAGAAACCCGTGGGTAGCTGCGGAAGTGTTCACACAAACGGACGTAGATAACAGAGAAACACGAGACTTCTACGATCCGAGCGACCTGACAACTGGCGCTGGTGCAGGCACCTACGGTGAGTATGACCAGCCCATCTTGTACCGCTGGCGGCGATTACTTCCTGGCACTGCCCCGAACGTTGCGAGCACAGCCGTGCCGGAGCAAGAACTCGACAACTGGGAACAGATAGGCCCGGCGTGGAACGAAGGAGTTGTTACTGAGCGTGAGTCTGTCTCAGCGTTGGTTGAGTGGAACACAAAGCAAGACGGCACAGGCACTGCCTTTGCGGGCGTTAACGACCTGCGTGGGATGGTGCCATTCACGAACCTTCTGACCATTGGGGACGACGACACCTCAGACCGCGCCGTACAGTTTCGCGGCGGTGTGGTTCGCGCGTCGCTGTTGCGTGGCTACGCTAACCTGCAGGGGCTGCCGCCGCATAACGACGCCTCACCGATGAACGCTGACAGTATTCTCACGGCGTTTTTTCTGGACACACAAGGCGTTGAGACCTACGACGAAAATCAATGGGTTGGACTGCGCGCGATAGAGATTGACGGCGCAACGCTCGCGGCGGCTAAAGGCATCGACAACAAGGTTGGCACGTCTACGATTGCCATCGAAGGTCTTGACGCAACTGACCTGAAAGATACGGCTAACACGCTGCATCTGGTGCACTCAAACCGGCTACGCTCGGCATCAAGCAAACCCGCCGCTATGGCAACGCGCCTGCTGATGGACTGGACCGCTCCCGGATCGGCCACTTTCGAGCAGTTCAGAAGCGATCAAAACCGATCGCTCATGCGCCAGCTTACGGTCTACGACTTTTCCAATCAGGTTGAAGACGAAGACACCCCGCCAGCGGTAGAGATCGTTGCGGTTACCGGCGATGCAGACTCCGGCCAGATACAGATACAGCACAAAGCGGGCTCAGACCCTTTCACGGATACGATTGACACCGCAGTCGGCCCGAACGGCAACACGCTGACCTTTGTTGGTGAATCGTCTGGCGTATCGACCTTCAGTTGGGCGTGGGATGACTTCGCGCCCGGGCAAGACCTTGCCAACACAGACGTGGGCGTGAACCAACCGTGGACCTTTGGCGATGGCACGGACTCAGACGACATTGAGTTCACCATTCCCGGCTTCGCTGCTGAGTACTACGGCGTTCTTGCGAGAGGCGTAGCCGACAACCTCCCCGCTTATTCGATGGTGAGTGTGATCAACGCTAGTCAGGCTGTTGCTGCCGATAGCGGTGACAGGTACATGGCCAAAGGCAGCAAGGTAACCAATCGGTTGCTTGCCTACGACTTTGCGACAGACGGCACGGATTCCGTCACCGCCAAGATCTTCCACGCTGGCGTTTGGACTGACGAAGAAACCGAGCCGCTACTTACGGGTGTGGTTGTTGCGCTTCTGAGCTCTCAGGTGAACGCCAACACACAAGGTGCGCCGGGGCCGTGGAGCTGGCCGAGCATTGGTTATCAGGAGCGAGAAGGGACCGAGTGGGCGAGTGATGGCGATTGTGTTTCGCCTGTGCCGCTCAATACCCCATCGAGTGTCGTGCACAGTACGTCACGCCTTACCGAAGATCGCAGAACCGCACACGTCATGCTGGCGGGGATATCGGACAACGACACAGCCGGGCCCGCGCTCTGGACTGACCTGACGATGACCAGCGGGTACTACCTGGAGCGCCCGACAACAACCCGGCTGGAGCTCCGGCGACGCGACAACGATGTGCAGGTAAATCTCGACTTCGCGCTACTCGATACTCCGCTAACGGAAAACGACATTATCAGTCTCGCGATTGATGTGGTGTCGCGCACCCTGAGCATTGAAGTGAACGGGGTTGTGGTTAAAACCTTTGCCGATGTCACTCACCTGCCGGAACGCCACGGCCTGTTCGCGGCAGATCGCGGCAATGGTGGGGGTTGCATTAAGGCGGTTGGCGCAGACGGCGAAAGCCCGCTACAAATTGCATCGATCAACGGTAATGCTGGTGTTGCTGTTCTCGCCAGCGGCATCAATACGATTGAGTGGACAGAAAACCACGCACCCGCGTCGATCACGATAACCGATGGAAACGGTCAGTCGGTCACAGAATCCACCCCTGTCGTTCTCGGACCAAGACAGACGCAGATCGATGTTGATCTTTCCGCGTTGTGGAAGGGCCCTGTCACAGTCACTGATGGAACCAGTCAGCGTGGCGCGAATTACCCTGCG
>JAVJHY011629149.1:0-45971 GCA_035593235.1 Phascolosoma agassizii
TCGCTTATTTGGTCAATGCCGTCCCGGTTATTGTCGAGGATGACGATCTCAACATGCCTTTCTGGATCGGAGTTCGTAACAATGTCGTCAACAAACTGCTGATAGTTATCCGTATCTGAATCGATAAAAATTATTTCGCGCACTGATTGCAGTTCGCTCTCTGAAAAGTCGGAGTTTTCATTGCTTGAATTCGCGCTGCGCTCTTGCGCGGACTCTGTGGTTTGTCCGACTACCATCTCGAGGGCGTTGTCGTTGTCGAGCAACGCGTCAACACCGCCCAGGGCATCGGCGGAATACAGGATCCGCGGCTCGAGTTCCTGGAACAGTAGTTTCGCGGAACGCTCCGCGTTATCTTTTTCCTGCGAATTCAAAGTTGCATCGCGTTTATACACAACGCGTTTCTTTTTCGCTTGTCGCCAATTCATTCGAGCCTACCTCGATAATTCAGATGCTGTTCTATGCGTACTTTATTGGTCCGAGCACATTGCCTAATCGGTCATTCGTTAACCGCTGGCAATCGCAAACGGCTCCGACGCACAGGCCTACTGTTAGCTCAGACCGTGATCGCGCATTAGGTTGGGGTACGGCGACGAATGACCTAGCTGGCCCGATAAGTGATACACGGCGGTTTGATATTACGTGCTGGAATTCAACGGCACTCGATCGTCCACGTCCACCAACTCAAACCTTGCGCGAGTGACCCGCGCACTTTCGTACCACTTACCATTGTCACCAGTCGGTGGCCTTGCCTTCGAATCCTAGGCTCACCTGACTTGCCCTCCACGTCTTCGGTCCGTCTAACGCTCAATCGCCGTTTTACGACGGTGTAACCCGTTCCGTCGACTAAGATGCTATTCCGACATCGCCTCGAGACAACCCAATTCGCGGTTACACGGCGCAATACGAGCAGCAGCGATCGCCAACATCGCCCTAATTATCGAGCAATCGATATTCCAACAATCGCGGTGGAATAGCTCCAGACGAGCAAACATGACTGACTTCACAGGCCGAATGCTGCTTTTGTGACCGAGGTCATGTCCTGAGCGGGCGCCGTAAACGCAAGCTGAACTTGGGATGCGTAACTTCCGGACGACACGGTTTCGGGAACTGACGCACTACGTCAATTTCAGACGTTTCTCGGGTATGTTCAATAGGTTAGAACAGATCCAAATGCGTCGCGAAGTGTCAAAATGGGTGTCGTCAGTGAAGCGATGTCGGTGGGCAATTTGATTAACAACGGCGCTGCATCCCGCTCAGACGGTCGCGCTGAGGAAGTACGTTCAAGCTGCGTCGATTTTTCAGAATCTACTGATATTGGTGGACCGCCGTTTCCTGCTTTGCTCTCAATCCGTTTCGAGTGGTCTGTTTTCCCGGCCCCGCGACCGGAATCAGCGGTGCCGCGCGCTTGGACGCTATCTGCGACGAATAGCTAACCCAGCTTTAAAGTCGACGTGTGGCTAACCATCAGAGTAAGCCGCGACCAATCAGCAACGGCCTTTTTTAGCCTGTCCGGGCGGGCAGAATTTACCCCGATGCGGACGGTAATAGTGAACATGATGTTCGTTACCGTCGTAACGCTCGTGACGGTCACGCCGATATCGATCGCTATGGTCCCTGTCGCGATCGGATTCGTAACCCGACGTATTGACGGCCGCGCCAGCCGCCCCACCAATCCCAGCGCCCACGATCGCGCCCTCTCGGCCACCGATTTTCGCGCCTACTGCGCCACCGATGGCACCGCCGATGGCACCGCCAATCGCGGCATCAATAGTTAAGTCTTCTGCGCCAACAGTTGTCGATAGCGTGAGGATTAATCCCATCAGCAGGAGATTGCGTTGTGCCATATCGGTGCCCCTTTCAGTTAAGTACTTCAGAGCTTGGTCGTGATGGAACGAATTTGCGAGGTGCTCGCTCGGGAAGTGTGACGGCACGAACACAATATACTGCACTAGAAGCTGCCACACTGCTATGCCCACTGGGCTCAATCATACGATTCTCATTCCCAACTGCTTCTAGTAAGTCTTATGCACCGAAACATACGGGGACTATGAGTTGTTGGTTTAGGTCTCTACCACATCACCGTCTTTAAATTTCAAAAACATATTGTTGAATGTCTCGTCACCTAAATCGAGTTCCTCAACCGCCAGGAGCTCGCGGTTTTCGATACTCAAACCAACCTCCTCTTGAACCTTACCGAGAACGTCTAAGGACGTTGCCGCATATTTGAAATCAGCAACGGCGAGACCAACGTTGCCGCCGTCGAATAGGACTGGCGTTGGCAACACAATCGGAATGAAATCTGCTTCGAGTAATGCGCCAAATCCCCGATAAATACTACCTTTGAATTTATTCAATGAATCGCCCGAATGTGCCTCGATGCTGCTCAGAAGTTTTTCTCGAGACCCGCTTAAATCCGCTGGTAGGGCGCACAAATCCACTCCAAGAAAGCTAAGGCTTTCCCACACCTCGCCCTCAAGCGCTGCTATACATCCGATTAAACCGACATCCCAGCAACGCGAAGCTTTTACTACAGGCAGGTCTTTTACGATACCGCTATCCTCAAACGACAATCTATCTTTATCTTTAATTAAATTTCCGAGTAGCACCTGTTCGTTCCGAACTTGTACCATTAGCGCGTGACCGAGTCCGTGATCGAATAACTTCGCGTACAAATCGGCACGCGGTTTCGACCCACCTGTATTCACCGAATTTCGCTCGTTCATATCTGACATCCTCGGAAGTAACTGCGTCAACCGTAAACGGATCGACTGAATTTGGTAGCCTCGACATTAGTCGAAACGTAGCCTAAACGTATGCAGCAAACGATTAGGCGCTGCCTAGCCAGCCCGTAGCTCACACCCGCGACACGCTAATAATCATAGCCTCATCGCCTTACGAACGTTGCAATTAACGGTCACGGCGCGCGACGCCGTTCACATTTTCTGTGCCGAAAAGTGCCCCTATACTGCACTCTTTCGGTTGCGCGTCAAATTGAAGCTGGCTATTAGATTACCGAATCGCTAATCAATAGCAAGAGCAATAGGTTTCATCGAGGCGTCGGGATTTATCCGACTTGCGCCGCCGCGTGCTGAACGATTGTGTCGATCGGAGCGGGCCGATCAAAATAGTAACCTTGAGCGTAATCCACCCCGATCTCTCGTAACGTTTTCACAACAGCCTCGGTTTCTACGAATTCCGCCACCGTTTTGATTCCAATTACTCCAGCAATTTCAACAAAGCATTTAACGGTCGCCAAGTCGAGATCGTCATGATTCAGGTTTCGAATGAATTGACCGTCGATTTTCAATAGATCGACAGGAAGGGACTTTAGGTATCCAAACGAAGATGCGCCGGCACCAAAATCGTCTAGCGCAGTACGCGCGCCATATTGTCTTATACGATCAACAAAATTACTCGCCTCGACAAAATTTGTGATCGCCGCTGTTTCAGTGATCTCGAAGCAAAGTTTACTAATATCGATCGAAGATTTTTGCAATTGATCCTCGACAAATTCATGAAAATTTTCGTCGGCAAGAGATTGTCCAGATAGATTGATTGCCATCGAATCGAATGCGTGCAAATCGGTCCCAAGTTCGGCGCTCCATGTTAGCGCCCGTTGCACTACCCAACGGTCGATCCGCTGCGCAAGATGATAACGCTCCGCAGCCGGTAAGAATGCGCCAGGCAGTATCGTCGCGTTGTCCGAACCGCGCATGCGCAGCAATAGCTCGCAATAAATTCCGGATGCTGTGGGATCGAGCGGTGCGATTTTCTGTCCATAGAGTTCGAAACGATTCTCATCTAGCGATTGCTCAATTCGTTGCGTCCAGCGCATCTCACCGCGGCGAGTTGAAATCGTCTGATCCGTTGCGGCCCACAGCTGGACGCGATTGCTGCCGCGCTCCTTGGCTACATAGCATGATGCATCTGCGGCCTTTAGTACTGCCGCAACACTTTGCGACATCGCACCGATCGGTACTAACCCGATGCTGGAACCGACACGATAGGGCCGTTTATCGTGAGTAAATCGATAATCGCTTACCGTGTCGCAGATTTTTTGCGCGATTTGAAGCGCCTGATCGAGGCCACAATTTTCCAGGATAACGCCAAATTCGTCGCCGCCTAAACGCGCTAATATATCGCTCTTACGCACACATCGGTTGAAAATTTTTGAGACATTCTTTAACAGAAGATCTCCGGCAGCGTGACCGCATGAATCATTGACGATCTTAAATTCGTCCAAATCGATATACATCAGCGCATGGGTCGAACCATCTAGTTCAGATAACTCCAATACACCTTGCAATCGAGACTCAAATTCCACTCGGTTTAATAACCCTGTTAAGGCGTCGTGCGATGCGCGGTAACGCACTTCTTGCGTAAGACGCTGGTGTTCTGAGACGTCGCGAACAACAAATACGGTTCCGATAATCTTAGCGTTCTGGTCGCGAATCGGAGAAGCCGACTCCTCCACACTGATTGATTTACCGGTGCGAGCAACAACAAACGATACGTCGTGTCGAACAACGCTCTCGTCCGTTGCCAAGCATTCTGTTACGGCGCTAATTTCTGACGCGGATTCTGATCGGCTTGTATATACGTCACCAAGCGCGCGACGCTCGGAATCCCCACTCCATCCGGTGAGTTGCTTGGCGACCGGATTCATCCAGCGTATGTCGCCATTTTCCGTTGTTGTGATAACCGCAGAGTCGATCGACTCGAGGGTAACTTCAAGTAATTCGCGCGACTCGGCGAGTTTCTGTTCAGCGAGATATTTTTGCGTAATATCCTGGATTGTGCCGACGATCCGGGCCACCGTTTCGCCGTCGTACTCAACGTTACCGCCGACTTGAATCCAAATCTCTCGGCCGGTGGAAGTGGTCGCTGGCCATTCGTGCGAAAAGCTCTTGCCGTGCTTGATGCAGTTTTCCAACACATCGTAAGCTTCCGCACGCGCCGCGCCGGCGACAAATTCTATCAGTCTATCGATAGAAATTGGCGTTCCACACTGGATTTCGAAGATCCGATAGGCCTGCATCGACAACATACATGCGCTTGAATGTAAGTCGATTTCAAACCCACCTACGTTCGCGATAACGGCGGTTCGCTCTAGTAAGTGTTTCGTTTCGATAAGCGCAAGTTCTGCGGTTTTGCGATCGGTTATGTCGATTTGCGTCCCGCTCACCCAAACTACGCGACCGTTCTCGTCGCGCACAGAAACACTTCCACGGTCGAGCATCCATAGCCAATGTCCAAGTTTGTGGCGCATCCGGAGTTCACATTCGTAATGATCGGTCTCCCCAACAAAGTGCGCGAGGAACAATCGCTTCGAGCGCTCTAGATCATCCGGGTGCATTAAGCTTTCGGAAATTTCTAGCGTGATTTGAGGCATCTCTTCTGCGGTGTAACCGAGCAATTCTCGCCAGCGATCGTTCGAATGCATTTCGCCGGTTTGTACGTTCCACTCCCATGTCCCCGCATTAGTGCCGTCAATAATGCTGTTGAGTCGATCGCGATCTTCGGCGAGCTTGCGCTCCACTTGGCGACGGGCAGTGATGTCTTGGAGAATTGCGAGACTGGCGGTGGTTTACCGTCTACCCCGGGTTGCAACATCGCCGCAACCGATATATCTAGAAGCTCACGACGTTTCGTAAACACCTGATATTCGATATTGTGAAAATACCCGTCCCGAAAGAACTTCGGAAATGTAACCTCGCGAGCGTATTTCGCGGACTCGGCCGTCATTAAGTCCGGCCACGCTCGACCAATAACCTCCGCGCGCGTATACCCAAATTTGTTTAGCCACGCGTTACTTACCTCTAGCAGCCTGCCACTTGAATCGATCGTCTGAAGCACGGCAGTAGATTCGCTAATAAATCGCCGTGGGGTATTTTCATCGCAGTCCGCGTCTCAGGGCATTATGGATCCGCGAATGCTATCTTGCAGAGCCGCGCGTGCCGCTTGTGCAATGCTCAGCATAGCTTGCTGTTCCATCAGTTAATCGTCTAGGCGCGTAGTCCATGACGCATAGAGTCGCAATCGTACCGCTGTCTTCCAACGGAATTGCAACACCTGCGTAAAATCGTAAACCGTTATCCCTGGCGAGTTGGCACTCGCGATGCGTCGCGTCCTGGCTGGCATCCTCGATTATCAAAATACCGTCATGTTGAACGCTATGGGCGCACAACGACGCGTTTAAGGCGATTTGCTTGCTTATTATCAAACCCTTTGAGGACTCAATCGTTTGATTATCCGCATCGATTAGACTTAGGAGTGCAACCGGAGTTTGACAAGATGCGGCAACGGCGTCGGTTAACGCATCTAACAGCGGCGATGTGGAAGGTGGCGTGGTCGGCATGTCTCTCGACTAAGATTCGAATTGTATGGCCTTGTGTTTACTGACATTCATTTGTGCAAGCTGTTGCTCGACCACAAATAGCGTGTGGCGCTTGCGCGAAATACTGTTAGCGTTTTTTTTGTTATTCGTAGTCGTTGGCCGCGCTGGTCAGCAGTTAGGGTTCAGAAAACGAACGGTTTGCCCGGAGCACCACCAAACATTACTAAAATTGGCGCCTTATCCTTATGAGTACAAGCCTAGCGTAAATGGGTGTTCGAATTACCACGCCAAAAGAGGAATTCTCTCGGAATGTGAACCGCGCACGGGGTGACACTGGATTTACTACCTACTCGATGTCGGAATTGGCGCGATACCCCGTGCACCACCCGGGCGGCCCAATAATCGAGCGGTTGCAGAATTGTTCTCGACCAGCGCGCCTCGCTGTGCCGTAATAGAATGAGCCTCAACAAACGTCTATCCAGAGCGAACGATATGGATTTAGCGACGGACGTAGGTGTACCGTAAAGTTAACTTTCTACGGACGAGCTAATTGAAAACCTAGGAGCGGAATCGCAGTTCATTACGGTAGTCGGGCCAGGTACGCGCAGCCCGCGCCCGACGTGGATAGCAAATAACGGCTAACGCTTTGCTATGTAACACCAGCAGATATGATAGGTGCGATCCAATCTCTTGAGTTTACCCTCGACCGCATCTCTACCCATTCGCCACGCGAGTCTCAACAATAAAACCTGAGTGGTATTTCATTCAGCAAAACTCGTCAATTGCCCGCCATACCTTCCTCTCGGCGCACTGCTTTTCTGAAAGGATACACAGCCCGTTGCTCGTCGCGCTACCCTTGAAACATCACGAGGTTGAAAAACGCCAAGCTACCACACGAAACCTACGGGGATTCAGTTTCCTTCATTTGATTGGCGAAATCCTCGCCCACTTTGCGATATTTCGGCACATCCGAAGGAGTCGCTCCAGCCGTATCGCTGGCATCGCCGTATTCGGGGCCAAACTCGCGCTGCCAAGCCGCGAATTCCAATACGATACCATCCGGGTCTTGAAAATAAATCGAGCTCACCCAAGTTCCACGGTGTACGTGATCGTCTGCCTGCATTGCTGAATTGTCATGATGCATTAGGGGGCTTACGTTTACCCCTTTGTCGATCAATTTTTGTCGATAGCCATCGATCTTATCGGCCGGAACATTGAATGCGAAATGATTCATCGAACCGTGAGACGAAACAATTCCGGCGGGATCGTGGAAGACGACGGCGGGATCGAAGTTTTCGCGCGGGTTGGAGATCCCCGGTTCGCGTGCGGCTGCCTCCGTAAACCAAAAAAACGCGAGACATTCGCGACCGCCCATACTGAAGAAAAAATGCTGACCGAGACCGCCCGGCAAATCGAACGATTTAATGAGCTTCATGCCCAGAACGTTTGTGTAGAAATCAACGGTGCGCTGCATATCTTTGCACACCAGCGCAACGTGATTCAGCCCAAGAATTTCAAATTCGTCGTTCATGTTTTCCATAGTTTATCCTCATTAGCTGCCCCATTATTCGCTTCTTAATCAGCGGTGACAAACAATTAGCGAATTTTCGAATAGCGCGACGGCAACGGCGCGCTGTGAGCGCCGGATATAGAATGTTCGGTAATTCCGTGATAATTGTCGGGTTCGCGGGCGCCGCTTGACTATTCTCGAGTTTCGCTCGGACAATAGACGTACTGTGTAGCTACACGTTAGGGATGGGGGCCATTGTGGCCACAACACCCCGCTGGATGAACGACGAGCATGTCATGCTCGAGAATGCGGCGAAACGCTTCTTTGCCGCAGAATTAACGCCCAAACTCGAGCAGTGGCGAAGCGCCGGGATTGTCGATCGAGAATTCTGGCAGACCGCAGGGGAGGCCGGCCTGCTAGGTGCGTCTATCCCTGAAAACTATGGTGGCGCGGGTGGTAACCTCACGCACGACGCGGTAATTTGTTTAGAGCACTCGCGAACGGGGGATAGTTGTTGGGGTTGGGGCGTACACAGCATCTGTACACACTACATTATCAATTATGGATCCGAAGAACAAAAACGGCGCTGGTTGCCAAAACTTGCAACCGGAGAAATAGTACCGTCGATCGCAGTGAGCGAACCTGGTACGGGTTCCGAAACATCGTTTTTAGGCAATTGATCCGAAGCGTATGACCACATATAAAACTATCGAGGTAAAAACGGATTGCGCGGTTGAGTGGTTAACCTTAAACCGGCCAGGATAATTAAACGCGTTTACGGATACCATGGTCGACGAACTTGTCAACTATTTTCGATCTAAACAAAACGATCTAAACACCCGAATTATTGTCCTACGCGGAGCTGGAAAAGGGTTTCGCGCAGGCGCGGATATCAAGGCAAAGCTTGCAAACGACGATAGCATCGAGTTTCCGGCCGGCGCGGCTCGACTTTTTGAGATCGTACCGTTGATGCGCCGAATCCCGCAGACCATTACCGGGCTAATTCGCGGTGCAACCTGCGGCGGTGGATTTGCGTTGGCGCTCGCTGCCGATTTTCGAATCGCTGGCGAAAGTTTAAAAATGAATGACGCTTTTGCCCGGATTGGTATGTCGGGTTGCGAAATGGGTATTAGTTATTTACTACCACGAATTGTTGGATTATCGGTCGCGAGAGAACTCATTTATACCGGACGATTTGTCAACGCAGCTCGCGCGCGCGAACTTGGACTTGTCTCAGAGGTCATCGCTGATGACAAGCTAGAACACGCTGCCGCTCCGTTAATTGCCGATTTATTGGCCGTCACCCCAACGGGACTCCGTTTGAGTAAAGAAACGCTCGAGGCTTGCTTGGTGGTGGATGATATCGAAACAGTTATAGCAATCGAGACCCACGCACAACGCGTGTGTCAGGACATGGGCGACTTCGAAGAAGCGAAGCAGGCGTTTGTCGAGCGCCGAGATCCTCAATTTTCGACGAAACCCGATCGTTGAAGTTGTCTACGCCTTTTACTAAGGCATAGGCCTCTGCGCATTTGGAGTGCAGCGAGGCTAAAACACAAACGGCCCAAGGAGCACCCCTTGAATAGTAAAACGTTTAAAGATCTTGAACATGACGGGTGGACTGAACGTGCCGCCACCTACGAATTCATTACCGCGGTCACGAATCAGGCGATTGACCCGATCCTTGCCAGTTTCGGTGAGCTCGACAAGCAACATTTGTTGGAAGTTGCCTGCGGCCCCGGGCACCTCGCAGGACGCGCGGCAAGTTGCGGCGCGCAGGTTAATGCGGTTGATTTCGCACGCACTATGGTTGAGAAAGCACAAAGTCGATATTCCGATGTGCATTTTCACGAGGGCGACGCGGAGGCTCTTAAATTTGACGACGAAACATTCGACGGCGTTATTTGCGCGTTCGGTTTGCTTCATCTTGAACATCCTGATCGCGCGATAGCGGAAGCTTTTCGCGTGCTAAAACGCGGTGGGCGATATACCTACACTGTGTGGTGTCCGCCCGACGAAGGCGGAGATTTCTTTGGATTCCTGATGGGCGCGATCCAAACACATGGCAATTTGGATGTGACGTTACCCCCGGCACCACCGTTTTATCGTTTCGCGGATCGACAAGAAGCCGCTGCGGTGTTGCAACACGCGGGGCTCAATGCGCCGGAATTTCAAATCGTTCCAATCGTTTGGCGCGGCGAAGCGGCGAAGGACGCCGTAGATGTCATTTATAAGGCAACGGTACGCACTAAACTAATCCTTGACGCCCAAACGGACAGTGCCAGAAGCGCAATCCATGAGGCTATTGTTCGCGGTATGGATGAATTCAAGATCGGCGATCATTTCGAAATCGCCCTGCCGGCCGTAATGGTTAGCGCGGAGAAACCCGGTTAGAAATTTTGGCGCGTCAAAAATGTGGCGATTGCTACTTTCACCAGGTTTGTGGCGAGATCTGGTAGGCGCTTACCGACCGGCCGGTGCCAACACCACGAGGATGACTAAACGCGTGCGAATGGGCGCCATGAGTATCGAAACGGCCCGCGTTACCGCAAATTTAGGGTCTGCCGGTTACGTTTCCGTGCTTAATCTGCCGACCGAATCGACCTAGGAAATGTGAATCGAACATTGAGCTTTGAGCCCAGCCGTATCGGATTCCAACCCTTCGCGTAACGTGTCACCACTAGCCAATCCCTTACGCGATCCGTGCGCCGAAGTACTAACTTTGTGGCATTTGTTGAAATTTTCCTTAATTAGGAATCTAATTTCAAGCGTGAAATTCAACACTGGGCTCCTCACTTTAATGGAGAAATTGCGATGACCGAGTATGAGAGTTTTCTTGCTATCGCATCAGCGGGAGACGCAAAGCCCCTGGGATTGAATCGGGAGCGCACGGCATTGCTTGTGGTGGGTATGCAAAACTGTTTTACCCGACTCGGGTACCCGTTTACCGATCTATACGACGAACTTTGTCCGGGATTAGGGAGCAATTACCTGAAGCGCGTACGCGATATTGTCATCCCGAATATATCGCAACTACTTTGGCACTGCCGTAATTCGTCTATTCCGATCTTTTATACAACCATTGGCACGGAAACTGGGCTAGGCGACGATATGCTGCCATGGTTACGCGCGATCGACGAACTCAGTGTAGCCACCTTAGGGAGCAGAGTCTGGCCATCTGTTAACGATCCCAGCTGGCGAATTGACGAAGTAATGGATCCGCGACCAAACGAACCGATACTGAACAGTTTATCCGCTAGCAGTTTTTCGACGACCGACCTTGAACAACAATTACGTTCGAACAATGTTGAATCAGTAATCGTCACCGGCGTCACTACCGACATTTGCGTCGCGAGCACCGCCCGTGAAGCAGCGGACCGAGGATTTAACGTTGTAACGATCGAAGACGCTTGTACTGCTATGAGCACCTATTTGCATGACGCGATCTTGGTATCTCTACGCTACGTGAGCGCAGTACGTCCCACTTCAGAAGTTTTGAAAAGCTTAGAAAAAGCAGCAGTACCGGCTTAGGCATTTGTCGAGCTCGCGAATTCGGCGAGTCGCGGCAAGCGTTCGCGAGAACGCTACGATTAGATCTCGCTGGTCATAGCGCGGTCGGCGCAGCTACCGGTGCGCATCGATCTCAGTGGTTCGCGGTGGCCAATGAATAGCCAATGCCGAGCACGCACTTTTAGTTTGTCACCGGTCCTGTCGACGGATCCCCGCACGATGATTGCGACCGTTAAAACAAATATCGACCTATTGGAGCGCGGGAATGAACCCTTGCTTCTCGATGAAAGTATTTTAGCGCGACAACGCCGTTAGATTACTTAGCAATCGCCGGGTGCGTAAAATCGATTTCCTGAAACCGCCGAATACCCTCCACCGGTAGAAGATGCGCCAACGATTGGTAGACCTCAGGGGAAATCGCGCCGACTCTGTGGTTCAGGGTGTCGAGATCTGCGCCTTGGCGAATTAGAAAACAAACGTAGCTATGCCAAATCGCAAGGGCGTTCACGCTCACCGGTTCAGTTACCCCTGCCTCTCGAGCACCATTCACTAAGTGTAGATCGAGCGCGGTAATGTCCGCATCCAACCCCTCACGATTTAGGTGAGACAACGCGTCCCTAAATTTTGCTGATATCTCCTCCGGAATTTGCAGCACCCGCACGCTTGGTGCAGATATAGAAACTAGGCCGTCCGTCAAATCCACACGGACGTTACGCAATTCGGCCAATTCCCCCGGCGCGACACCGCAAAGTAGCAGGGCGCCGTAACCCGTTGTGAGAGGGCTCGCTACAGCGAACAGCGATTCGATTTCCGCGCTGGCAAGTTCGCGTGGCAGTAGCAATGTGTGTGAGGTCCGCGGCAGTGGCCCGGTGCGACTGTCGGTTAGCAATTGCGTTCTATGCGTGTCGTCGACGAGGGTCTTTGTTGGTTGCGGTGCGCCAACAACCAATGGTTGATCCGTACCGTATATTCTCACATCGATTCGCCCTGCGCCCGAATCGCGTGTGGAACGATCACTTAAATATTCGAATAACCAGGTAACAAATAGCGCAAGTCCTAATGCCGCTGCAATTGCAACCAACAGATCACGTTGGTAATTTGGAGAAACCGGCTCGCTCGGTAGGCGCGCCCGCTCGACAATTTTAATTGGTGGAAATTTCCGTTCGTTAGTAACTTCGATTCCCGAAATACGCTCGGCGTTTTCCGCGAATAAACGGTCTAGCCTCACCAACCCTTCTTCGAGCGATTTAAACTCCTTGAAGCGATCTGTAAACTGTTGCACCTCACCTTGATGCTGAGCAAGTTGTTGCTCTAACGCAGTAACTGTTGCGATCGATGTTACGAACGCTTGTTGTGTCTCGTCCCGTACAGTTTCTTGGGCTATCGCCAACGCTTGCGCGAGGTCCCGCTCCAAACTCGCTAGCGTCTCGGGAAGGCTTTCCAGGTCTGGATCACGTTCGATAAAACGCTGCGTAAATTTACTTTGAACGTCGACTAGCTTTTCTCGTGTCCGCTCCACTTCGAGTTTTAGTTTCGCGATATCTGATTTTTGCTCGGGCGGAACAACCGTTTCGCCTTTAGCGATCGCTTCCTCGATCGCCATTTTCTTTGCACGTGTCGTTATCAACTCTTCCTGCGCTTTATTCAACGCGTTGTTCAAACCTTTTAGGCTACTAAGACTTCGATTTTCGTCGCGCTCTACACTGACGATGTCGTGGGTTTCGCGAAACGTCGATAACTCCGCACGCGTCGTTTCAATCTTTTTTGCCAGTTGGTCCTGCTTATCCTTAAGCTCCGCCGTTGTGAGTGCTGATGCGCTCTCTATTTCTCGCGCACGCAGCTGCTGATAAGATTCTCCCCACGAATTGACCAAACGTTGTAGCTGAGCTGGATCGCTGCCGTGAGCACGTAGCTCTACAAGGTTTGTATCGGGCACCGCGACAACATCGAGCATCGCACGCAAGTCATTAGCATCGAGATTGGGATTCTTCGCATCAGCGTTCTGACGTCGCGCTAAGTTGTCCAGCAATTCCTCACCCAACAGGAAACGTTGCTGGATCGCGACGTGTTCTTGATCGGCGCCTACGCTTTGCATATCTGCGGCCTTTGCTTTCACGGTTAAAACCGAGGCCGCCGCACGATAGATCGGCTGACGCAGATAGACGACGGCCAGACCGATTAGCAACGCGAGTAAAAAAGTAGTCGCGAAGTGTATCCAACGACGAGGTGGATGCGAATCACGCGCTGATGCGATAGGCGCACTGTGCAGCACTTCCATATGGGGTGTTAACGGGGTACTCATACTATCGCTGCGTATTTGTTCATCATTCAACTATGCAGGCCAACACGATGTTTAGCCCGATCCTCGCACATATTAAACGTCGCTGCCGTTCGATTATACCGCGACGCAATTACTTGCCTCGTGATCGTCGCCAAGCCGTCGCTCGACTACCGATCGGTTCGGCTGGACGGTCGCGGTTGACGTTGAATGCCGCGACGCAGCAATTGAATTATTATCTTCCAGCGCCGCGGCCTTTTTCTACCCCGTTAGATATTATTCTTCTCCAGTTGCTCCGCAATATAATCGGCTTGTCGGATCGCCAGGGTGACGATAGTTAAAGTTGGGTTCTCGCTAGCGCTCGTCGTGAACTGACTACCGTCGGATACGAATAAATTCTTGATATCGTGACTCTGCCCCCACTTATTCACGACGCCATCTATGGGCTTTTCGCTCATGCGGTTAGTGCCGAGGTTGTGTGTCGATGGGTATGGCGGCGTTTCCATTGCGCGCGTTGCGCCCGCCGCTTGATGCACCCGCGTTCCCGCGTCGAAAGCGTGCTTGCGCATCGCTAGATCATTTGGGTGATCGTCATAATGCACGTTCGGAACGGGTAATCCGTATTGGTCTTTCTCGCTTGAGTGTAACGTCACTGCGTTGCTTTCTTGTGGCATGTCTTCGCCGACAATCCACATTCCCGCGAGGTTTTCGTATGCGTCCATAAACGCCGTGAAATCGCGACCCCATGCGCCCGGCAGTAGAAATGCGGCGAGGAATGGCGCTCCTAGCGAGACGGTTTCTAACTCATATCCGCCGGCAAATCCCCGCGTTGTATCGTGACGTGACTCATCGGAAATAATCCCCGCCATTGTCGTACCGCGGTACATATGTACGGGTTTATCAAAAATACTGTATACTGATCCGGTGAGGTGTCGCATATAATTTTTGCCCACCTGGCCAGATGAATTGCCCAAGCCATCGGGAAAAAGATTCGACGCCGAGTTCAACAAAATACGTGGACTTTCGATTGAGTTTCCTGCGACGCAAACGAGTTTCGCGGCCTGGCGTTGATGGTTACCATCGCTGTCCGCATACACCACACCCGTTACTTTTCCGGCGGCGTCGTGCTCAATTTTAAGCACGTGCGATTGCGGCCGGATTTCGAAATTCCCAGTCTTTTTAGCTTTTGGTATTTCCGTGTACAAGGTCGACCATTTCGCGCCCATGCGACAACCCTGAAAGCAAAAGCCTAGTTGGCGACACGAGTTGCGTCCATCACGCGGTTGCGAATTAATCGCCATGCGACCAGAGTGAACGTTCCGGTAACCCAGTTTTTTCGCGCCAGCCTCCATCACTTTGAAATTGTTACACTCAGGCAGACCAGGGATGTCGTGCGTGCGCGTCACGCCCATTTTGTCTTCGGCTTTCGCGTAATACGGTTCCATATCTTGTAAGGAAATCGGCCAATCTAATAAATTGGCGCTATCGATTGCGCCGTAGGTACTCAGTGCTTTGAATTCATGTTCCTGCAACCGTAGGCTCGCCCCTGCCCAGTGCACCGTCGTTCCGCCAACCGTTTTGCAAATCCACGCGGGTAGACCAGGGAAATCCGTGGCGACCTGCCAACTACCTGAAGTCGTACGCTTATCCAACCAAGAAATTTTATCGAACATCGCCCATTCGTCATTAACGAAATCTGTCTCGATCGAGAGGTGTGCGCCGGCTTCCAAACACACGACTTTAATGCCTTTTTGGGCAAGCTCATTCGATAAAGTGCCGCCGCCCGCGCCCGAGCCAATAACAACGACAATGCGGTCGTCGTTTAGATCAAATTTCGACATTCCCATCTCTCCGTCCCGTATTGCATACTGTGACTTTGAAACTGTTTAACTCTGGTCTAACCAATCGATGTCGTTAAAACCGCGCTCCAGATAGCCCCCTAACGGAAACGACGGGCCTTCGTAACCGAAATGACGCCATACATTGCGATCGTTATATAAAGCGACGACCATGTGTCCGCGCACCGTTTGAAAAAATGTGGAGTCTTCCATCGCTGACAATACCGCGATCTGTTCCGCTTCTTTAAGATTGAGAAACTTTCCAGCGGACGCGAGATTTAATTGCTTAGCGCCCTCGGCTAACCGCTTAGCTAAATCAGCGTCGGCGCTCGCCTTGGTATCTAAACCCGCGACACAAGCAGCGTAATAGTCGTCACTTAATGTGTCATGTGGGTACAGCACGCGACACATCCGCAACAAGACATCGGCGGTTGTTTTGTCTAGCGCTTGCAGAGCCGCCGCCCAAGTCGAATCGGGCAACCCCGCGACAAGAGAAGCCGTCACCCCCACCGCCACACCTTCGCGTGTGGTTTCTAAGAATTCGCGTCGATTAATAGGTGATTCGCTCATACCCGTCTCCTTGTGACGAAAACTTCATTTACCTGCTACGGATTTCTAATCCTGTACAGCGCTTCGCTTCCGAACCTAGGGTGATATCGATAACACCGTTGCATACATCGGGGCGAGACCTGCCGCAGATCCGCTTTAAGGTTCGAGCGTAAACGCCATTAGGTGGTCGCCGGGTGGCGCCGTCCCGCTCCAATGCCCGCCAACCGCTAACACCACGTATTGTTTGCCGCTGCTAACGCTTCGATAACTCATCGGTACCGAAGCGGCTTGGGTTGGAAGTCGGATCTTCGTGAGTTCTTTACCAACTTTGGCATCAAAAGCGCGTAAGTAATGGTCTGAAGTAGCCGCAATAAATATCACGCCGGACTTGGTTAACAAAGGGCCGCCGAATCCTGGCGAACCTTTAAACCAACGACCGATAAAGGGCACTAAATCTTCGAGCGTCCCAAGCGGTACTTGCCACAAAATTTTGCCACTGATGAGATCGGTTGCCGACAACGTACCCCACGGTGGCGCTGTACACGGCGCCCCCAGCGGAGATTCCAGCATATCGATACGAACGCAATACGGAGTGCCACGCTGTGGCATTTCTTTCACCGATTTCCCACACGCTGTGCGCTCGATTAATTTTGCGACCATTGGCATGTGGATGGTGTTGGCGATCATCACGCCACGTTCCGGATCGATCGCAGGCGATCCCCAATTATTACCGCCCAGCGGGGCCGGATAAAGAATTGTGCCTTTGGTAGAAATGGGCGTGTAAATGCTGCCGTGGTCGAGATTGTCTATGCGCTTGCGACACGCGTTGCGGTCCCAAGCGGTTACGCCCCACGCGTCATCGCGATCGATTTCCAACTGATGCAGTGGCTGGGGTTTTGAAGGAAACGGTTGCGTCGGTGCCAAATACTCGCCCGGCACCGCGCCTGTTTGCGGGACCTTGCGTTCCTGAACCTCGAATAGCGGCGTGCCATCGCGCCGGTCGACTACCCATGTGAGCCCCATTTTTGTAACTTGCACCAAGGCGGGAATGGTCTCGCCATCGACATTCAGCTCTACCAACGTCGGTTGCGCCGGTGCGTCGAAATCCCAAATATCGTGATGAACCGTCTGTACCGACCAGACCACCGCGCCTGAATCCGCGTCCAACGCTACAAGTGAACTTGAATAATGATCCAAGTGCCCTTCTCGGTGGCCGCCATAGTAGTCCGGCGAGCTGTTACCCGTGGGCACGTAGATATGATTTAACGTTTCGTCGACCGAAATTACCGACCACACATTCGTTGTGCCCTGGACGAACGTACCCTCGGCGCTCACAGGTTCGTGTCCTGGTGCAACGGGGTTCCACGCCCACTTGAGTTTACCGCTGCGCACGTCGAAGGCGCGCACCACCCCGGCCGGCACTTTCGTATCCATCGCATCCGCAACATAGGCACCGGTAACTAAGGTGTTACCGATGATCGCCGGTGGGCTGGTTATCGCGTAATCGCGTGGCGAAAGCTCGCCCAAATTTTTCGTGAGTTTTATTTCGCCGTTTGTGCCAAAGTCGCTGCAACGTTCCCCCGTAGCGCCATCGATAGCGATAATACGTGCATCAAGTGTTGGCGCGAAAATACGATGTCGGCACACTGCAGTCGCGCGAAGATCTGCATCCATCCAACTTGAGACACCGCGACAATTAGTGACCGGTTTGTTGCTCACATCGACTTCGGGATCAAACATCCATTTTTTGCCACCGGTTGCCGGGTCAAGCGCAAACACACGATTAAACGGCGTGCAGTAATACAACGTATTTTCGACCACAATTGGTGTTGCTTGAAACGAGCTAGGCGGCAGCACGTTTAGCAAATCGACATCGGCGTCGCGTAATGCCGGGCCCTGACGGATGTCGCCAGATCGATGAACCCATGCAACCCGTAAGGTGTGAACGTTGTCTGGTGAAATCTGGGTTAACGGTGAGTAATGCCCACCGCCTGGCGTACCACCCCACGCTGGCCACCCGCCAGTTTCTTGAACGCGCGGCTGCGTCGCAGCTAGCGGCTCGACGTAAATAAGCCCAACGCAAATAAGAAATAGTAGGCAACACCAGATTACGCCGACACCTTGCGCGATTGATTTGTTCACGTTAATTCCAATTAGTCGTGACCGTGCGGGTATCCCAGAATCTAAGACGGTCGGTGAATTTCGTTATGTTCGTACGTCGTCCGACGGGCAGTTACGCTAACGATCGCTGTAGCGCCTTAGCCGCCCTTTAGCGGGGGGACTAGAACGATGGCATCACCGTCCGCCAAAGCGCACCGGGCAAGACCGTCAGACGGGACATGCTGTTCGTTGATCATGGCAAAGTATTCAAGATCGGGCGCCAAGCCCAAATGCTCAAGTAATCTCCCGACGTTGTAATTATCATCCACCAGGATTTGATTAATCCCACGTGGGTTGTCGCTAAGCGGATTGACGTCGGGGAGCCGGTCGACCAACGGGCCGACCAGCTTTACCGAGATTTGCATGTTTTCAAAGGCTGAGTCTGTTCAGCGTCTCACCCTCGGGAACCCCGTCTTCATTCCAGCCGCGCATCTCGTAGTACTCGGGTAACATTTCCGGTAATTTCGCGACTAAGCCTTTTGCCGCACCGCTTGGCGCAGGTTCTTCAAGGATGCGTTTCGGCAAAGTGTCGTCGTCTTTGCTAAGACCAGCGGCTAGGTTGAACTGGCGTTCCAAATTCCAAATGCGCTCGCCGGTTTCCAACATCCGCGCGACGTCCCACCCGCCCCCGCAAGCGGCATCTATTTGTGCCGCATAGTGGTCGGGCAGCACGCCAGCGTGGAGCGTGAAAACGCACAAGCCGGTTGAGTCGATCGCCGCAATCAGATCTTGCGATTTTTTCACGACCTTCGCCTTGCCTTGCGGTTCAGTGGAACCGAAATCGTGGGCGTAGGGATTCGCGCGCAAATGGCACGCGCCACGATTGCTGGTTGCGTACGCGAGTGCCATGCCCTGCATTCCGCGGCCGTCATAAGCAGCGAATTCCTGACCCTTTACCGCCATCGACAACTCGGGGCGGCCATATTTCTCGCATAATCGTTTCGAACCGAGTCCGATATCACGCCCGAATCCTTCGCCTTTCCCTGCCATTTCCGACAGCTGACACAGGGCTTCGGCGTTGCCGAACTCAAGCCGAATTCCGCCCGTTTCCTTTTCTGAAAGGATGCCAAGATCAAAAAGTTCCATCGCCGCCGCGATGGAGCCGCCAAGCGAAATCGGGTCCATGCCGTACTCGTTGCACATAAATCCGGCAAACGTCGCCGCATCGATATCGTCCACCCCAACCGCAGCACCGAGCGCGTAGGCTGTTTCGTATTCCAGACCACCGGAGGCGCCGTGATATTCCGGTCGATCCTTCACCGAGAAATGTTGCGGATCGATATGACAAATTCGTCCGCAGCCGATTGTGCACGCAAAGCACGCGCCGTTTGTAATGAGATTCGTATGACCGTTCGCATTCGGCGTCTGCATTGCGGTCGCGTTGATTTTATCTGAACCCTCAAACTGCACTTCGCGATTATTACGCGTTGGTAACGCCCCAAACGAGCCGGTAACGTCCATCATTGGGATGGTGCCATAGCGAGTAAAGCCCATCCGGCCTTCGCTTTCTGCAAGCGTCGTACTGGTTGTTTTCACGGCTTGCATGAAGGCCTTTTTATCCGCCACATTTACGCCAACCGTGCCCCGTACAGCGATCGCCTTGAGCTGTTTCGAGCCCATTACCGCGCCAACACCCGAACGTCCGGCGGCCCGGTGCATATCGTTTACAATGCACGCGTAGTGACTACCGTACTCACCTGCCGGCCCGATCGACGCAACTCGGATCAGCGGATCTTCGTGCTCAGCTTTGATCGCAGGCTCCGTATCCCACACCGACTTACCCCACAAATGCGCCGCGTCGATCAATTCTGCGCGATCGTCTTCGATATATAGATACACGGGTTTTGGTGAACGGCCTTCAAGGATTACAATGTCCCAGCCGGCCATCTTGAGCTCGCCACCAAATTGACCGCCCGAGTTCGAGCAGGCAATTGCGTTAGTTAACGCACCTTTAGTGACCACCGACCAACGGCCGCCCGTTGATGCCATCGTGCCCGTCAACGGCCCGGTAGCAATAATCAATTTATTCTCTGGTGCGAAGGGATCGACCTTCGGATCAATCTCCTCCATGAGATATTTTGTTGCAAGCCCACGCTGACCTAGAAACGCCTCAGCCCATTCCATGTTTAGCGGTTCAGAGGCGCAAGTACCCGCATTTAGGTTCACTCGTAATAGTTTGCGATGCCAGCCCACATTCTGTCTCCCGGTATGTTCTATCTAGATCGGTCTGCGGCGCACACTAGCGCGCCCTACGATGCAATATTGTAACGCCAAGGTGGCCTTTAAAGAGAATAAAAACTTCCCCTGCTTTTGCGGATACCGACCAGTCGAAAGTATTCCCGCACTGAATTGCGCCGTGCTCGGCGTTCGTAGAACGGATAATTAGGCTTCATGCTACTGATTAACGGGCGATTTTCTGCCGAGTCGCCCGCTCAGACTGGGTACCAGCTCGCCGCCCGCTTCTCCATAAAGCTGGCAAACCCTTCAGCGGCCTCGATCGATTGGCGTTTATTTGCGTGTAATCGCGCCAGCTGATCAAACGCGCCGTCGGTCATGGCGTCGCCGCTACACTCCATTACACAACGCTTAGATTGCTTCACCGCCTCCGGCCCCGCCTGCACGATCCCGTCGATAATTGGTGCGACGGTCGCGTCGAGTTCGCCGGTTTCGCATACCTGATGGACAAGGCCAACCCACTCGGTCTACTCAGCACCAAAGCGTTCACCACTAAGCGCATTGCGACGCGCCTGGCGCGCGCCTGTCGTAGCGTTGAGTTGTGGAAATATGACGCTGGCAATAGCGCCCTAACGCATTTCGCCAATTGCAAAGGTCGCATCGCGGGACGCGAGGACGATATCCCCGGCGGCAACAATGCCAGTGCCGCCACCGATACACGCACCGTGCATTAGCGCAATTGTCGGTACCGACATCTCGTTGAGTCCGCGCACTGCGGCGGCGGTGCGGCGCGTACCACGCCTTGCATGATCGCACGCAAACAACGATCGCAAACTAGCTCCCAACAAATGGGGCACAGACTAAAGTTTCGAGATAGCCTACGGACAACCGTCGCCTTTAACAAAAGGCCGAACCTTGGACATCGTTTAATGATAAAACGTGTTGCCGCTATTCGTGTTGTGAGCTAGGCTTTTATGCGTGTCTATCTGAGGGGGGGGATACCCAATGGCAAGAGTCAGCAGTGTGCCATTCGAGGCCGTACCGCCAGACCTACAAGCTACTATGCATCAGTATGATCTTGAGCTTGGTGGATCTGGGTTTGTTCAAGTGTTTGCCCACGCACCAGAGGTGTTCAAAAAATTCGTTAGTTTTTATTTCGATCTGGTGTTGCAATCGCGTCACGCGGTAACGATAAAAATTACCGAACTTGCGCGCCTGAAGGTCGCCGAGAAAAACGACTGCTTCCTGTGACGTAACGCCCGCTTTGCAGTTGCAGAGCAAGACGGTTTAACCGAAGCAGACATTGCTGACATACCACACTACCAAGCCAGTAACCGATTTACGGCGCAAGAGAAAGCCGCTATCCGCTACGCAGACGTGCTTGCAGGAGAGCATGCGACCGCCTCAGATGAATTGTTTGATGAACTACGCGAACACTTCAGCGAAGCGGAGATCATCGATCTCGGTTTTCGCATTGTGACGTTCGCGGGGTACGGACGCTTAATTCGTGCGCTTGATCTCGAGATAGGCGGCGCCTGTCCGATTCTTGAAGCGTCGGCCGGATAAAGCACAGCGGAGCCGGACGCGAGTAGTCACTCTCCGCTGCAGAGAAATAATCATTCGCCGTTAGGAACAGCGCCTCGTGTCGGGAAGCGAGATTACCATCGTGAAACGTTGCCAATCCGGCAACCCCTCTCGTTTTATCAATCGAACATCGCCTGCGGTTCGGCCACAAACACTGGGCGCACCCGTTGGCCAAATTCGACGAAAACAATTTCATTATCCATGCCGAATGCATAGGCACCGCCTATTTTAGGACAAACGAATGTCGCGGCGTAAATGACGACTCCCAACCCGATGTCACCAGCGCTGGCTTTGGCTCGCAAGGAAGCACTTGGCAAACCGAGTTTCGTTATCGAATTCCATTACCAAGTTGGGCTAGGCTGCGCCACCACCTTGAGTTTGGTTACGACTACAAACGCAGCGATAACGATCTCGAATTCGGCTCGCTCCGAGTATCCAATACGGAAACCGCGATTTCGCAGTTCTCCGGCACGTATAAAGCGCGTGCGAGCGATCGTCATGGGAGTACTGCGGTTACACTAAACTTGACCGTCAGTCCGGGCGGCATGACCGAACACAATGACGATATTGCATTCGGCACCTCACGCTTCGGCGCTTCAGCAGATTATGTCTATGCGCGCGCGAGGATTCGACGCTGGACTCTGTTACCACGCGACTTTTCGTTGTTCACGGAACTTGAGCTACAAGGATCGAACGAAAACTTACTCGGCAGCGAACAATTCGCGGTTGGCGGTTACGATTCAGTGCGCGGCTATGACGATTACGAAATCCCCACTGACATCGGTTTAACCTTACGCCACGAGATCCGTACGCCGGCAGTAAGTCTCGTCGGTCGAATTCGAACTGGGATCAACGATCAATTTTCCGCACTTGTGTTCATCGACTATGGACTGGGGCGCTCAAAGCAACGCGTGCCCGGCGAATCAACCGCGCATTTATGGTCCGCAGGAATAGGATTTCGCTACAACTTTAGTTCGTATTTAGATGTCCGCTTCGATTACGGCTGGCTGCTGAAAAATTTGACGACCAGCGCGGTGAATGCGGGTCGAGCGCATTTCGGCGTAGTAGTTGTTTTTTACACAGGCGGCAGTTATTTTTCGTCTACGCGGCGAGTAATTTTCATCCGAACATTGGCGGATTAACCTATCGTATTCTAGGCAAGAAGCATTGATTTTCCGACGCTCGAGCCGACACCCACCTCTTGCGAATGCCCCAATTCAACTGCCGCACCGCTAACAATTTGAACGGGTCGCAGCGTCAACCGCTCGATACAGATTGCCGCAACACATCACGAAAAGTTCGCGGGCTGCGTGCGCGCAAGCGAAATCGATAACATCTGGTCGCGATTAGTCTTGGCGATAAGCTCGCACAACTCATGACATCCACAAGGTTCGACGTCATTCGTCACACCTCGATGCACTTTGCTTTCAGACATATTGACATTTATCGAAAAATTGTCAGAATGTCAGTTCGATGTCTGAAATCAAACGACAAGCCGTCCTCGATGCAGCTCAGGCGCAATTTCTGCGCTACGGCTTCCGGCGGGTGACGATGGGTGATATTGCAGCGGCAGCTGGCATATCTAGGCCAGCGCTCTATTTGCTGTTTGCGAACAAAGAAGCGATTTTCAATGGCGTTTTTGCCCGCTACGTTGACGCCTCGCTCGCCGAGATCGAATCCGGCATCGGCGGATTTCCGTCGGTATCGGAAAAGCTGGCCTTTGCCGTCGAAATCTGGACGGTACGACCCTACGAATTGCTGCATGACACACCCGAAGGCCAAGAACTTACCGATTGTAACTACGGCTTTGCAGCCGATGTTGTGCGTCATAGCTACCAACGTTTTGAGGCGATCATTGAAGCAACTCTTAGCCCCGCCGAGTTCAACTCGCCGGATAACACCGGCACACCCGCGGCGCACGCGCAGGTATTTGCGTTGGCTTTACGCGGCATCAAAGCCGGGGCCCAGGATGCCACGCACCTGCGCAGCTTAGTTACACATTTAATTGCAATCACTACTTCAGCGCTCGACCGCGCGACCGCGCGTACGAATACGGAATCGACGGCGGCCCCCGGCACAACTTAATCGGAGCAAACTATGGCAACCCTAATCGTCAACGGCCAATCGGTCGATGTGGACGCCCCGGCAGACACGCCATTACTATGGGTCATACGCGATCATCTACGCTTGACCGGAACGAAATTTGGCTGCGGCGTCGCGGCGTGCGGCGCATGCACCGTGCTACTCGATGGCCAACCGGTTAGAAGTTGTGTGTTGCAGTTGTCGGCCGTCGCGGGTCAGAAGATCACGACCATCGAAGGCTTAAACACGGACGGTACGCCGCATCCAGTGCAACAAGCATGGGTTGATCACCAGGTACCACAGTGCGGTTATTGCCAATCGGGCATGATTCTCGCGTCCGTTGCTTTGCTCAATAACAACCCGCGGCCAAGCGACGAAGAAATCAATTCGACGGTAACCAACATTTGCCGCTGCGGCACGTATCCTCGAGTGCGCAAAGCCATTCACGCACTCGCAGACAGCGACGACGCGAGCGGGGTGGCGTCATGAATTCGCCAGCAAATAAGGGACGTCGTCGCTTTCTCATTGCGACCGGCGTCATCGGTGGGGGTCTCGCCGTCGGTAGTTGGTGGTTTTATCGCAAGCGCAACTTGCTGCCGGCGCCTGACAGTCTCACCGCTGACGCAGGCGAATCGATCTTCAATGCGTGGATCAAAATTAACAACGAAGGCCGCGTTATCGTGCAAGTCCCCCGTCAGGAAATGGGGCAAGGTGTGACGACGTCGCTGCCGATGCTAGTTGCCGAGGAACTTGACGTTGATTTTGCCGACGTCGATTTCGAACAGGCGCCCATCGCGGCGGTGTACGGCAATGCAGTACTGTTCGGCGAGGGCGTGCCCTTTCGCGCCGATGATGAATCGTGGATCGCCGAATTTACACGCGTTTCACAGTTCAAAATGGGACGCGTTCTTGGTCTCCAAAGCACCGGCGGTTCGTCCAGTATCCGCGACGCTTGGGAACCGATGCGCCAAGCAGGGGCGACTGCACGCACGATGTTAATTAGCGCCGGTGCGCAGCGCCTGGCGGTAGGCGAGGATCAATGTACGATCGAAAATGGGCGAGTCACCCAAATCGGTTCGGGTCGCAGTGTTAGCTTTGCCGAACTTGCCGCGGAAGCTGCAGTATTGCCCATGCCAACGGATGTTAAGCTCAAGGACCGCTCGGCATTTCGCATCCTCGGCACCCCTCAGGCACGCCTCGACATTCCAGCCAAAGTTGATGGCAGCGCGATGTTCGGCCTCGATGCACAACCGCCGGGGATGGTGTATGCAGCGATCCGTCAGGCCCCGGTATTTGGCGGCGGCATCGCACAACTCGACAGCCACGCGACTCGCGAAATGCCGGGTGTACGCGCCGTGATGGAACTGCCTGGTAGTAGTATGACCAATCCAGCCGTAGTCGTAGTCGCGGATCACTACTGGCAAGCGAAAACAGCGATTGCGAAAGTCAACGTTGAGTGGGACGACGGCGAACACGCCGGCCACGACACTGACGAGCAGCGCGCACGCTACAACAGAATGCTTGAATCCGAGGATGGCCGCACCTACGACGCCGCCGGCGATATCGAGCCCGTTTTCGCGGCTGCTGCCAAGAAGCTTGAAGCGAGTTACTTCGCACCGTATCTCGCGCATGCAACGATGGAGCCGATCAACTGCACCGCGATCATCCGTGCCGATGACAGCGCCGAAGTTTGGGTAGGCAATCAAGTTCCGCCGTTAGTTCGAACGGTGATCGCTAAAGCGGCTGGTGTCGACTCAGACCGGGTCACAGTAAATACACCGTTTCTCGGTGGTGGCTTCGGTCGCCGTGGTGAGATGGATGTTGTGATGCAGATCGGACAGATTGCGAGTCAGATGCGAGATACACCGGTGCAACTTATCTGGTCGCGCGAAGAAGATATTCAGCATGATTTCTATCGCCCAATGGGTGCCGCAACGATGCGCGCGGCGTTTACTGCGGACGGAGGTTTCGCAGGATTTGATTCCAAAGTGGTTGGGCAATCGTGTATGTATGGCATTGTCAGTCGCCTGATGCCTGGAGCAGAGTCGAATGTAATGAAGGACCGCACCTTGGCAGAAGGCGCGTTCGATCTACCATACAACGTGCCTAATCGACGGGTGGCTCACGTCCTTGCAGAAGAGCCAGTGCCGGTCGGTTTCTGGCGTAGCGTTGGACACAGCCACAATGCATTTTTCGCCGAAGCGTTCATTGACGAATGCGCAGAAACGGCCGGCAAGGATGCTTACGAATTTCGCCGTGGTTTGCTATCGCATGCGCCGCGGCATCAAAAAGTTCTTGAAACCGCGGCCCAAGCAGCGGGTTGGGCCTCCTCCCTACCAGACGGTGTGGGTCGGGGCATCGCGCTTGTGGAAAGTTTTGGGTCGATCGTCGCGCAAGTTGCGGAAGTCGAAATGAACAATGGGGCGGTCCAGGTGCGCCGAGTAATTTGCGCTATTGATTGCGGCTTCGCGGTTAATCCAGACACCGTAGTCGCGCAAATGGAATCTGGCATTATCTTCGGGCTGACCGCGGCGCTATTCGGTGAAATCACCATCAAACAAGGCCGCGTACAACAATCGAACTTCCCGGACTACGCCATGGTCCATCTGTCCGAAGCGCCGGCAATCGAGGTGCATGTTATTGAGTCGGGGATCGAACATATGGGCGGGGTTGGCGAGCCGGGTACACCACCAATTGCCCCGGCGGTGGCTAACGCACTTTATACGCTTACCGGCAAGCGCGTACGGGCATTGCCGATACGTATATAACGACAAACACCCAAGCACCTTACCCACTTAAGACGATTTGCGACGGTTGATCTTTCGGCAACTATCTACAGTTGCACGTGGGAGTGTTGTGTATATGCTCATGCGCGCACCGCGTGCGCGTAACATAGGAGTCCCTAGGTGGGGCGAGCACCGGTGAATCGTTGACTACGATATAAAGTCACCGCGAATTCAAATTGAGAAAACGATACCTTATTCAGCGCTCGCACTTGCAACGTCATCGTTCCGACGACCGACGCAACGCGCAGGCGTCCCCGCCCAAATCTCGTTTTCACCTATAACGGTATCCTTAGGAACGAGAGAACATGCGCCGACAATGCCATTTTGCATAATGTGAACTCCCGGGAACACAACTGCGTGCATGCCGATTGTTGCACCTCGTTCTACGATTACCGGTGCGAAATAACCTTCGTTTGATAAAATTGTGTGCGCGGATATGAGAGCGCCCTGTCCGAGTACAACGTCATCTCCTATCTCGACAAGTTCAGGTTCAACGATCTTGCCGCCAAGCAAAACGTTCTTACCGATTTTCGCACCGCGCAGTTTGTAAAAAAACGGCTGAAATATTTCCGGCAGCACATTTGGGACAATTCGATCCGCCCACATAATGTGAAAAGAGTACAATTGCCACCCGGTCGAACTATCACCATCGAGCCTCCGGGTGCCTCGCGGATATTCGAAAAACTGCCGCAACAGACACGCCCATATGAAGTTCGCCAAAATAAACCACACAACCAATAGGAACGGAGAAAAATAATCAGTCGCCAAAAATGGTGACAATGTGAATATCAATACCGCTATCATCGATAGGGTACAAACAATGGCGGTTTTTAATCCGACGCTCATGGAACTATCCCTCATGCCTTAGATGCTATTGTATATCTGCCCGCTGCTCGTCGAGTAGATGTTAAGAGAGTCATTGGTTTTGCCGCAAGCGACTTCGGTGCAAAGGATTTAGCGACGTTGTACGCGGACGCGGATCGACCTCACATTTAAGATCGATGGCGCGTCAGACCGTAATCGGTGCTCTCCGATAAATCGATAAATGGGGCTCGAAAGTCGCGCCGGTGACGAGCGCGCTTTTCGACAACAAGAGCCTCATCTGGCGCTACGATGGCGCTTCTCCAGGGGCCAACTGGTACGACAATAGCGAGGCGAGTGACCGTTGTTGCGCTCGTTTTTGCGAGCCAACTCTCTTGGTTTACGCAACGACCTGTTCCTGATATAGGATCAACAAACAAATAGTCTGTTTAGACGGAATTTAGCGACTTTATGTTCGTTACTAAGCTAGGGGCACGGTATGGATGAAGCGGCGGTAATCCATGAAATGGCTCGTATAAGCCCGTATCGGCCGTATATTCAACAGTTGGCAGATAAACTCGCGAGCGTTATGCAGCGCAATGATCAACTGAATCCTCTGTTGGAAAAATCACGCAAAGCCCTGCAAGAGGAGGTTGCGATAAAAAATTACTTAGATAGCCAAGAACTCGAGATTTTAGGATCCTTTTTCGAATATATCGCCTTTTCCTCAGACGAATTCGCCGCAGAAATTCATCGAAACAGCAAGGGCGAGAAAGATGAAACTTAGTACCGAGTTTTGTGTGATCGGGACTGGAGCCGGGGGTGGCATGGTGGCTTACACCCTAGCAAAGGCCGGGCATGAAGTGGTGGTGATAAATTCCGGTAAAATCCCTTTGCAGAGCGTTTTCAGGAATGAACTTTCACCCGAGCAAAGGGGCGATTTCGGCGTCACTAAAGAAATGACGTTTCCGGCAAGCACCGATGTCAAACATGTTCATCCCGTGCTATCGGAGGAAGATGAAAAGAGTCTCAGGCCAATTCCGCAAGAACGTTTTTTGCTGTACGAGTCGAATCATGTCAATGGTTTGCAGAACCTCTGGGGGGGAACAGCCTTGAGGTTTTCCGTCGCTGATTTTTCAAATGAATTTAATTTCAACTCCCAATGTAAGTGGCCCATATCTTATGAGGATATGGATCCGCACTATAGCGCCGTGGAGCGATTAGCCCGTGTTGTAGGCGAAAAAAACGGCTTGGATCAGTTTCCCGACGGAGATTTTTCTACTCCGTTACCGCTTAGAGATATCGATCGACTCTTTTATAAAAATAACCGCCATCTTGTGCGTCCCGATTTCGCCTTTTTTGCGAGCCGCAATGCCGTCAACTTGCACGACAGAGACATCGGAATATGTACCAGCTGTGGGCAGTGCGTTGAAGGTTGTCGTGTGGGGAGTGTTTTTAAATTCTCAACCCATCTGTATCCGAAAATCAGATCTCTACCGGGTTTTAGACTCTTAGAAGACACGCGCTGCGTTCGCCTCGAAAACGCTGTGGCGCCCAATCACGGTGCGCTCGTCTATACGTTAAATGAGAAAACTGGTGAAAAACTGCTGATCGAGGCCGACACGGTCGTTGTATCAGCCGGTGCTTTTGAATCTACCCGCTTACTACTAAATTCGTTTTCTGCGGACGTACCAGGTATGGAGCAAGTGGGGCGTTATGTGCAGGACTCACCCCCTGTTGTTATTGGTACAAGTTTGATCAAAGCATGGTTGAATCCGGTCGTGCCAAACAAAGGCTACGGCGATCACCTGTCAATGGGTGGCGAACTAAACGCCGATCGAGAGAGATTTCCTTTCTTAGCTCAGCTGTGGTCGGATTTTATACACATGCCCATTTATCAAAAAGACATTCAGTTTGTACCAAGGCCCTTTCGAAAAATATTCGCGAAGAAAATATATGCTAATACGGTCGCGTTGGTTTGCTGGGCTCCTTCCGTTCCACAGAAAGAAAACCGTCTGGAATTGTCGAACGCTGTTGATAGGTACGGCCAACGACAGCTCGATATTCAATATCAAAGAATGCCAAAAGAAAAAGCTTTTGACGCGGCCCTCAAAATATTTGGTAAGCCGCTTTTAAAAAATGCGGGCGGCTATGTTACCTCTTTGACGCCCATGACTCCGGGAATGGGCATCCATTATGCTGGTTCGTGCCGTATGGGAGACTCTCCGGATAACGGTGTTGTCGATAAGAATTTAAAGTTTTTTGGCAGTGAAAACATCTATGTTTGCAATGGAGGCGTTATCCCGCACCTGAATGAAAAACACCTTACCCTTACGATCATGGCGTTGGGTCATCGCCTCGGCACGCACCTTAACCAGGTGAAAACAAATTAGCGCATTGCCTGCAATCGGGACTCGAACCGGGTCCTACCAATGAGCAACACGTATTCTCTTTGGATTCGCCTTAGGCGACTCACCCCAGAGACTCCCATTCCTCACCCTTGATTTGCCACTTATAACAACTGCTTTGCTGGGCAAATGAATAGGGCCGTCGAAATCCACATTCCGTTCTGGTAGTGCAGTTCCTCGCCCGCTCCGAGGATTCGGCACTAAAGAAAGAAATCGTGGATCTAAAGTCAACTCGTCTCAATGAACGACCGGGATCTCAAGCTCCGATGGCCGCATGTCGGCCCTTATGCAAAGTATAGTGAAATCTCGCGTTTGAACCACGAGTGCATTTGCGATCGATCGACTTTTAGACGTGCAACTTTTCTATTTACCCTGAAATTTTAGCCAAGTAATTCGACGGCACCTCCTATAACGGTAATTTGTCAAACGACGAGACCGATCTTATTCTTGTTTACCGCGAGATAGCTCGTGATAAAGTCGCCGTTGAAATACGCCACCATTGAGCCGAGGAAGCCGCATTGCAAAATACATTCCGATCTATCGTTCTTTTCGCACTCGTACTAACGAGCTGCGGTGGCGGCTCGCCTTACGTTGGACTGTGGCAATGCGCTACCGATCCGACCCAAAGTCTTGAAATCGTGCGGTTCGAAGAATATTTCATCATCACGGCAAGAGACGGGGAGCAGCAATTAAAACGAGAAGGGCTATTTGAAAATGAAGCTTTCACTGTTGGTACGAACAATGTTGGTCGATCGATGGCATTAGAGCTACGCGACAACAAAATTAGCTGTACGAATCCACCTAATTTCTGTCATTGCAATAGTCATTACGAAAAAGTTGACTCTTTGATCCATGGTGCCGAAACCGAAACCGGTCAACGCGATAAAGACATTCCCAGGCCGACAGTAACCGAACAAGATCCCGCCAGCGTCGAACAAATAATTCTCGAGCGGGCGCCGATTATTCTAAACCTCCGCAACGGCGGAACGGTCCGGGTTTTTAATAACGCGGCAAACGCGGAAAACGAGAAGCGCTCACACGATTGGCTACAATTGAAGTATTACTATCTTCCTCATTTAGAACTCACAAAATTTCCCAACGGCGAGCTCGCAATCGTTCGTGAAAACGGCGATGACGTGGATGTCGTCTTACGCTTAACCGCTAGTAAGATAGACAAGTTTGAATTGATGGAAAGTCTTCATAAGGCATTGAGCCATACACAAGCCCTACCTAATCTCGTCTTGCCGTTGGCATACGAAAGCATCACAGTCGAAGTACCCGAGTCGTCTTTAGCGGCACCAGCCGTCGTGATCGATTCCGAACTCGATTTCGAAAACGATCCGCTCGAGATCTCGTTGTCCATTCTGCCGCAAGGAGTAGGCGATATTGCCGCGAAGCTTAAGGCAGGCAACGAAATCGTTACGGCGGTGAATAACGGTTCGGCACTTCCAGTTGCATCAATTGAAATCAAACAACAGAGCAGGGCTGCAAATATGGGCGAAAGCGGTCCGAAACGCGTGACGAAAATGTGGCCGATTGCCGGACAGCCGCGAAACCCCTAATCCGGCCACGATAGTCTACCCACTAGGACTCCTATAGCGAGGTGAGCGCGCTATTGATGTTCAGTTTTTCTCTCACCCCCTCGATCCGGCACCGGATAAGCGGTCGGCCACGGCTCGGCGATGGGCCGGGGTGCGATCGCGCCCCAACCGGCGACATTTTTAAAACCGCCGCAGACCTATGAGTATTATGGACACGCAGCCGCGCCGGCACCCGAGCCGATTGCGCAAGCAACATCAACGCTGTTAGCCGCGCACGTCGGGTGGCCGAAACCACCCGCACTATTACCATCGGGATCGAGGTCGAAGTTGATTCCATCCGTGCCATTGGGACCAACGCCGCCAGGCGTATGATCCAAACCGAGCAGCGCACGGGTACGCCACGCAATATTGTGATCGGCACAAGATGAATCGCCGCTCACACCAATGGCCCCAACGAGTTCTCCCTGATCGTTATAGAGTCCAAGACCACCGCCAAACACATTCACCCCGCCAATAAAATCGTCAACCAACGGGTCGTTACGCCGGCCATATCGATTGGCCGATCCGCCGCCGTGCCCGTTGCTGCCGTAGGCAACCGCGGTATCGACAGGATTAGAGAATTGCAATCCGAACAAGCTTCCGCCCGGTTGTGTAGCCGCCCATAAGTTAGCGGTGGCGAGCGCTAGACCTGGAAGACTAAACGCGTTCGCTGTATTGGCTTTCTGCGCCGATATGACACGACTGCCCGGCCATTGATCGCCGCGGTCATCTCCGGTCATTGCGACACCACACACCTGGCCGTCGCGATTAACGATTGAGCCCCACATGTCCAAATTAAAACCACCGTTGTCTTGGCTGCGTGCATCAATCAACGCCGCGCGTAATTGATGATAACTCGGCAAATCTGAACACCTATCTCGACCGCCGTCGTCACGTGCACAAACTGAGGCCGCCGCGAAAAACGAAATGACGGTGGCGATAATCGCCATTTTTTTTTGATTTTTGATCATGTTGCTGCTCCTTAAGTGAGTTCCGCTCGCAGTATGCCAGTGTGCGTCTGTCGCTCGGCGACCCGTTTCGATTACCCAATTTAACACCGCGACACTGCCCGCCGCCGATGTCCCGATTTGCTACTCTAACGCTCGTACTCAGCGGTTACCACGACTTTCCCGCGGTTTGAATATCGTCGAAATCGCTATGGCGGCCTTTGCCCGACGCGAACCGTGCCGCCTCTATAATCCTGGCATGTGAGAAGCCGATCTATCGACGCAGTTAGGTGACGCCAAGCAGACCCATACTTTTTCGGCCCTCGGTCGCTTATGGGCAGGTGTCGGTAGCGCTGATTTACACTATCGCGAGCGTAACGTACTGGATGTACGAGCGTGCGATAACGCATACGGTTTTGTATGTGAACGAGTGTAGTTGTTCTAAACCGTTGCAGGAGAGATGCGCTTGTTCAAGTCTGCGAAGCGTTCGGCAAAGCCTATCGCACTCTGTGGTTTACTAAAGAAGTAGCCTTGGGCATCCGGACACCCGATTTCGCTAAGGTAAGACGGTTGTTATTGTGATTCGACGCCTTCTGCGATGGTTATCATGTCAAACGATTTCGCTAAGGTGACGATCGCATTCACCAAGGCAGCATTCTGTGGGTCATCCGGGAGCCGCTTAATGTAAATCTGATCCAATTTTATCTTGGAAAACGGGCGCGATTTAGTATAGGCCAGAGACGAGTAAACGTTGCGAACCAACGTTCGCCGACCATGCGCAAAATGGTATCGCCGGAATTGTGACCTGTTCTGCCAATGATGCGTTGGAAGTTATCCAAATCTAAGAACGCAATGTGGAAGCGTCCACCGTGCTTCGAATGAAAGTCGATCCTTTCGGAAGTTCCGCCAAATAATTCTCGCCGATTCGGCAGCCCTGTTAACTCGTCATACATCGCTTTATGCGTGAGTTCGGTTTCGAGGGCTTTTCGGTGCGAAGGCGACGAGCCGGAATCACGTTTCGTTCCTTGAGACCTGAGGGATACGCTATCGACCAAGCGGGTACGGGTTGCGAAAAGTGGACGGAGTTTTCAGGGGCGAATGTGGACTCGCACGATGCGCCCGGTGCTTTGGAGTCTACGGTTTACCGTAACCCTGGGCGTTGTCACCACAACGGCATATCAAACAGGCGTCTGGTTAATTAATTGTCGCCGACGTTCGCCATTTCTCAACTCGGCGGCGCCATCCCGTCGGCTAACCTAGCAGAATACGACGACCGCGAGCGGCACTAAAACAATTAGTCTTAGACCTGCCCAGGCTTCTATGCGAACGGCCGCTAGGCGTCTCGGCGCGTTAATTGAGTTTGCCAATTAAGTGACGGATTAGGTTGCTGAGCGCGCCGACGAATCATGGTCCCGACAGCGAACAAAACGCGCTAGTTCTCCTTCGCTGTTTAGCGCGTAACCCGCGCGCTCATAGAGTTCGAAAATGCTTCCCGAACGAACGTCGCAACCGCCTTTAATCGTGCTAGATGTTTGTACTGGGTTGGCATGACTAACCACGCTTCAAGCGCCACTAGCGGCTCCGCGGAATTCACCCTAATCAGCGTCTTATCCGCGTCGCCCATCGCACAGGGAATGTGGGCGATCCCGATCCCCGCCCGAGCGGCTTCGATCTGAGCTCGCAATGTCGACACGCTCACTGCCGCGCTACCTTTGGGAAATGATCTTCGCGCCGCGCGCGCCACAAGAATACTGTCGACCGGCGGCGCCCAACCAATAAACGACTCGTTCCCGGATACCATTTCGTTTTGCCTCAACCCGAAGTTTTTCGCGAGTGGTCGCGATAAATAGTAACCCCACAGAACCTCGCCTAGCTTACTAATCACATACGGACCGCGTTCCGGACGTTCGAAACGCAATCCCAATCCGGGCTCCGGTTGCACGAGATCGACGTGCACTGGTGAAACGTTGATCGTAATGTTCAAGGTCGGGTGTTGCTGGCGAAACGCCGGGAGCATCGGGACGAGGACATAGTCTGAGCCGAACTCCGTTGTCGTAATCGCGACCGTGCCGGTTAGTTGGCCATCATCATCGGCATAGTCGTGTTGCACGCGAGCGGCCAGTTGCCGCATTTCCAATGCCACTGGCAGCAACATCTCACCTTTAGGCGTGAGCTCATGACCAGCCGGCCCGCGAACAAATAGCCGGGTGCGCAGACTCGCCTCTAGCCCTTGAATTCGTCGCATCACGGTGGCGTCACTAACCCCGAGCGTGGCGGCCGTGTCTGCTAAAGTTTGATCTTGAGCGAGGGCCAAGAAATACCTAATGCCGTCCCATTTCATCGCCGATTCCCTATTTCATTTATGAAGTGAATAACGTCATATTTGGCGTTCTAAGTTTCTCTCAGATAACGCATAATTAGAGCTAATAACTCCTATTAATGAACATTCAATTGCGATTAGAAGTGCGTTCTCGAGACCTAATACGCTTCAATAATAAAGTATGGTAAGCGACTATGGCAACTAAACACGCAATCCTCGAACTCATCAGTCATCCGCTATGTCCGTTCACTCAGCGCTGCGTTATCGTCAATCTCAAAAACGGTTTGCAACGCTACCGGGACTTCAACCTTACTTATGTAGATATTGCCGATCTACCGGATTGGTTTACCACGTTGTCACCGGAAGAAGGTCCCGCGTTTCCTACCTTACGCAGCGCGGGCAGGGTGATGACCGACGCTATGGAAATTTTTCAGTACTGCGCGTTGCTCGGCGGCGAGTCACTGTCTCCGAATGAGACGAATGCGCGACAGATAACTAACGATGAGATCGCGAAATGCGGCGAACTACTTAATTTGTTGCGGGGCGTTTTTATCGGCACGAACAAGTCCGAGGTCGATCAAGCGCTTGAAGCCGTTTTTGACTTCCTGCGAAGTTTCGAAGATGCGCCAACATCGACCACGAAGGTCTTCGATGTGCAACCGATTTTCGATGCCGCCGCCGCGCCGTTTTTTTCGTTGGCTTTCCACTTCGAAGGCTTGCGCGCCGACGCACGATGGTTATCGATGCCAAAGGTATTTTCCTGGGGTGAGTCCTTAGTGGCGGATGTGGATGTATTGGCATCACGTTGTCCGAACTACGATCAAGAGTTCGAGCATTTTTTTGGCGTCACCGGTGGCATTTTTCCAATGCTTTACGCATAACCCGCGATTAGCAATTTCTTTCTTTTGGAGAAAAGTTTAATGAAGAAATCCTCGTTTCACAATCGGCGCATCGCAACGTTTGCGGTGCTATTACTCTCGATGCTAGCTGATGGATTAGCACTAGCCGAAGATACTGGCGGCCACCCTTTGACGATTCTCGAATACGTGGATGGTGAAAACTGGATAGCGGGCGCCGGTCCAGGCGATCAGGATCTGCAAGATCACTTTAGCTATGTTGGTTCGTTGTCGCGGGACGGCAAACTCATCGGCAACGGTCTGTTGGAAAGTGATCGCCCGCATGGTTTTTATTTGCTGGATGTCCCGCGCATCAAGGATGGGGAAGATATCGTCGGTCGCGATCCCGGCAACAAAAACGGCGTCCTCACGCGACACGAGTTGCTCACCTGGTTCGTCGTTATGGATGGCTTTGGTCACGCGAATTTGGCCAACGGTGATTTTTTTCGGCTCGACTACTACCAGGGGCCAAAGTGGGTAGAGGGAAAGTCGCTAATCGAACAAGACCTGACGCAGCACTTTGCATACATCACCGGTTTATTCTCCTCTGGCCGTTTGATTGGCGGCGGTCCGGTACTACAAGAAGATCGCGGATTGTATATCGTCAAGACACCTCATCGTGCCATGGCTGAAGGTATTGTAAATACCGACCCCGGGGTGAAAGCCGGTATCTTTACGGTAACTATCAGAAAATGGTCTCCCGGCGAATTGCGGCCATTGAATTGAGGCTTAGCGATGACCGTGTGGCCGTCCATTCGTTTTAGAAGACGAATATCTTCTGCAGAACTGTCGGGGATTTTCTTTATCACCATCACCACCGTTTGGTGGGTATGGGCAGGCGACGAGGCCAAATTTATCGTGGCAATCGTTGCCCTGTTCATCGTAATAATCGCGATGCACATGACAACCCGAGCACTCTCGTTGTGGGTAACTACCGCGCTGGTTTGCCACGTTAGGATGGGTATGGCATGCAACGCTTATAGTTGGCCGTACTTTGATGACGCGTTGCATTTCGTGCTGCTTGGGTCACCGACGCATTTGATGATCGGCTTCATACGATCAAGACTTCTATGGCGCGGCGAGAAACAGAGGCATCGGACGGCCGGTCGACGCCGTGACAAGCTGATACGGCCCGTGCCGAACCATAGGCGTTTGATTCATACTGCTAATGCGTACATTTGCGGGATAGTCGACAACATCGATCGTTTCTATTGCGAGTTCGAAGAATCGCCAAGCTGTTGTTGCAATAACACCTGGCTGCGAAACCGCCTAGAGAAGGGGCGACGTAAGTTGATCCCAAACTTGACCCGAATCAAATATTTCTGGTGACACACCCTGTAGTGTGAATGCGTAGCCCGTTCGGGCAATTTGCGACAAACGATTTTCCACCCGTTTTCCGACGCGGATTGTGACGGAGGTAAAGCGATGGACGGAGACCACAACAAACAGCACGAGACCGTTTCAGGGATCCCCTTGAATCGCGTATATCGCGCCGACGATAGCGTCGCAGAAACCGACGAACCGGGTAAACCACCCTATCTACGCGGTGCTTACTCCGGTATGTATCGGGATAAACCCTGGCGGATTTTCCAATTGAGCGGCTTTGGTAATCCGGCCGACGAAAACGAACGCATCAAGTTTCTGCTCGGCGAAGGTGAACACGGCTTCATCATGGAGCATGATCGTAATACCGCCGATCACCTCTACGATGTCGATCACACCGAAGTTGTAGCGAGACGCGAGGACGTTGGACTCACGGGCGCGGTAATCATCGGCGTACGTGACTACGAAGCCGTGCTTGATGGGATCCCGATTGAATCCGTCTACGGACACCCTGGCGGCGGGGTCGTGCAGCATGCGCCGTTCGCGCTAGCGTGTTATTGGACGGTCGCCAAACGCCGCGGCCTCGACTTTGCACAGCTGTCCGGAACGGGACAGTCCGATTATTTTCTGACCTACCTCGGCTGCATCACAAAGCAGCAGGTGCCGACGCGCGCCGGCCTGCGCTTTAATTCTGACATCATCGAGTTTTGCAGCGAGCACTTGCCGCGTTGGGTGCCCGTGTCGATTGCAGGCTACAACGGCGCCGATACCGGACTCAACGCGTTTGAGGAACTCGGCGCTGTGTTCGCCAACGCGGTTGAGTATTTAGATGATATTAAACGCCGCGGACGGATCCCCATCGAGGTCGCCGCGCGCGGAGTCGGCGGAGTAAGCTTTCGTGTTTCAATGGATTTTTTCGAAGAGATCGCGAAACTTAGGGTTGCGCGCAAAATGTGGTGTGACCTCCTTAAGTCGCGATATGGGATCACGGACGAAAAGGCTTCGCGTTTGCGCATCCACGTTGTCACGGCGGGATCGTCGATGACTTACCAGCAACCACTAAACAATCTCGTGCGTGGAACGTTGATGGCCCTCGCCTCGGTTCTCGGCGGGGTGCAATCGCTCGGTGTTTCCGGCTACGACGAAGCGTTGTCTATCCCATCCGAACACGCGCACCAGATGTCGTTGCGGATCCAGCAGATCCTTCAACACGAAACAAATATAACCTCAGTCGTTGACCCGCTTGGCGGTTCACATTTCTTAGAGCAGCTGTGTGGTGAACTAGAAAACCGGGCGTGGGCGTTTTTTGACGAAATCGAGACTGAAGGCGGGTTCTTAGCTGCGTTGGACAGCGGTTGGCTACACCAACGCGCACATAACAATCAGTACGAATTGTTCAACCGAATGGAACGTGGCGAACGCACGGTCGTTGGTGTGAACGAGTTCGACGGCGATATCAGCCCGTTCCCGATAGACGGATTCATTGGTACTTCTGACGCCTTCGACCGAGCCACCGAGCGGCTCGCTCGCGTACGCCGCGAACGACATGAATCTGCCACCGGTTCGGCGTTACGCGACCTCGAATCGTGTTGCCGCGGCGAAGGTAATATCATGCCTGCCATGATGGCCGCGGTCGACGCCGATGCAACCGTCGGTGAAATAGGCGGTGTTTTTCGCGAAGTGTTCGGCGACTGGGAAATACCGATCGCTGTTTAGGGCCGGTCTAGTGACAAGGGCAACAGTGGTAGATCAAATACCAAAACGTATTTTGCTGGCGAAAACCGCGCTCGATGGCCACTGGCGGGGGCTTTCGATCGTCACCCGCGCGCTCTGCGATGCGGGGTTCGAGGTCATCGTTTCAGGGATGATCGTGGACAGCGCCATCGCGCAAGCGTCGGTCGATGAAGACATCGATCTGTTGGGCCTCAATGTCGGTGGCAGAGTGGAAATCATTGAGCGTATCGTCGACGCCGTACGAGTAGCGCGTCCGGATCTACCGATTTTTGCCGGCGGGTCGATCCCACCATGGGCTTGCCGCCGCCTCGAAGCAATCGGCATCGAGGCGTACCCACCGGGTTCCGCATTATCGACAATTGTTGCGGCAGCGAAGCGTTTAACTGGGATCACACCCCAGCCCACTGACGCGTAGGCCACACCGGTTAAACCGAGATCACCGCCGGCAAAAAAGCCAGTCAATCGGTGCACGGCCTCACATCGGTGACGCTCCTAGCGTCCGCTAGCCTGTCGTAGGTAGCCCCCAGTGTAAGTATCCCGAACTTGGTGCCACTTACTCGTAGAGTCTTAAGCCGCTCGAAGATACTCCGTCGGGGGTCATGTCATTCAATGAGTCGTGAGGTCGCTCGTATGTGTAGACGCTGCGGCTCAATCCCGCGACCTCATAGTCCAATCGAACACTGGCGCCAAACGTCTCGAGAAGATGTTCCACCCGGTGCCGGCGCGTCGCCGGCGTTACAACTTTTTTTTGCGACGATGTCTTCCAACATCTCGTGTTTCAGACTGAGATTGGCGACCACCTTTTTGAGACGTGCGTTTTCTTCTTCGAGCTCTTTTAGGCGCCCCACGTCAGACACTTCCATGCCGCCATACTTTGAACGCCACTTTTAGAAACTACTCTGGCCGACGTTATGCCGTCGGCATAGCTCCGGAACCGGCACGCCCGATTCCGCTTCCTCTAACAACGCTACTATTTGCGTTTCCGTTAATCTTGGTTCGCTCATCGTGATAACTCCTTTCCGTCAGTATAGAATTTTCTACGAATAACCGGTTCGGATTTACGGATAGTTACAGAGGGGCTTATGGGTGGCGGGTTAGGTTTCCGGGCCACATTAAATAGCAGCGTTGCTCATCCGAAAAGCTATCGAAAAAAGTCGTCGTCTATCATTTTGTTTTGGGGCGAGGAGTTCAAGCAAGCCTGGGCGGTTTACGCCCGGACTTGCTTAAACGAATAACTTTGCTTTTCTTAAATGCAGCTTTACTAAAGCTAGAACCCAATCCCCAACGAAATACCCGCTGTATAGGTATCGTTCGAGGCATCATCGTTGAGGGTAAACCCTTGGGCTGCTGCAGCGGCAATAGCTGCGGAGGAGTAGTCTGGATCCGTTAGGTCAGCTGCCCAGTGATAGCGGAAATCTGCACCGAGTGTAATGCCTGGAATAATCTCGTAATCGATACCGGCAGCGAATTGAATCCCAACGTCTAGGTAGTTCGCAGAATCCGACGGCGGTGAAATGACATTGACGTCGAAACCGGCGGGGATGATCCATGGCCGTAGTTTCTTACCTTCGCGGAATTTAAGTTTGGGTGATGCGCTAACTGTTAGCATCATCAAATCTTCTTTGCCCGTAATGGCAGCGCAATTCCCGATCCCCGGCACTACCGCACCCGGCGCGGAGGTCGCGATGGCTAAGGCATTATTAACGATCAGGCATTCCGCAACGGGGCCGATAAGATGCGTTTCTTCTTGGCCTAGATTACGGAATTCGACACTCAACTCAGCGATCGCCCATGTTCCAGGCAACAGTCCGAGCGTATCCGGCGACAATAGAAAGTCGAAGCCTGCGCCAAAGTACCAACCCTCGTCATCGTCGTGTACGAGAGAACTACGGGGTGGGGTAACGATCCCGCCGAGTGCGCCGACCACGTTATTCATATCGGTAAACGCGCCGTTGCCACGGTCGTCTTTGAGATTCGCCCAACCGCCGCGAAAGAACACCCGGTTTCCAGCGATTTTCGGTTTGGTCCTTTCGACCGCAGCGATGCGCTGCTCGATTTCCTGGACTTTCTGTTCCTTGGTAGGCTCAGATTTTGATATCCGATCGATTTCGGCGCGCAGCGCCCGCATCTCATTTTCCATTTGCGCTAAGCGCTGTTGCAGCATCTCAGCATTTGTCTCCGCTTGGGCGGCACTTGCACCAATGACTATTGCCATGAGAACGAGTGCGTTTGTGAGCCAATGATTCAAATTCACGTTACTTCCCTCCAACTAATAATAAAGCGACATCGCGCCGACCGGTTTCAGTTGCTTATCCATGCGCCGCTTAAACGGACGATCCCTGCTACGAACGCGAAGCGTCTGCGTTTGGACCGTCAAAGCACCCCATATATTCTATATATGTACTTTAGAAAGACACTTGCATCTACTGAGATTACTAGTCTTTTTTTGGTAATTCGGGTCGAACAAGAAGATATGAAACTAATGATAAGCGGCCGTGAGGTAATGCATTTGATCTGGGTCAAGGCATCGTCGAATCGTTCGCGTATTTCGCGACAATTCGTATCGTGTGTAGGCAGGGGTACTCAGGAGAGTACTTTAACTTAGCGCCATACATGCCTGTCCGTTGTTGCGGCAGTCCGTTGTTGCGGCATCCGGATGCGCGACCCAGCAATGTGCTTAATCCTCGGGGAAAGAACACACTATATTCTCGAGCGATAAACGTTCGATTCAACCCGAATGACGGCGTTCGGCTCGGCAAATTAACCGATCACGTTCGCTGCGAAATCGTCGATCACCGCGCGCGTGCGTTCACGCGAACCGCCGTGGATTGCGATCTGGTTGACACCGGCCGACTCGAGTGCCGCGATGCGGGCGCCGATTTCATCCGGTGTGCCGGTTAATGTCGATTCGCGGATCATTTTCTCGGTAACGATCGCGGCGTGCTCCGCCTTGAATTCATTCACGTAGCCCGTGTAGAGATCCAGATGCCGGGTCTCGATCGGCGTATCCGGAGTCCGATACGCGTCGCGGAACGCCATGACGTCGTCGCGGACATCTTCCGGCAGATCCGTCGGATCCTGTGCCGACAACGCGAAAATATTGGCCTGCGAGGTGACGTAAGCGCCAACCGCTTGTTGCTTCGACTCGAGGCTGTCACCAGGTTTCGTTACGTGCGACGCCGTCAACAGCGTGATGTAGAGGTCTTCGAGCTTACGGCCGGCGCGCTCGGCTCCCCTGCGTAGGCGATCCATCGTGTAACCGAGCAGACTGTCGCCGACTGCCCCGAACAGGATCACTCCGTCGGCGATTTCGCCAGCGAGTTCGAGCGCCTTCGGGCCGCTCGCAGCAAGGAAGATCGGGACGTCGTCGTCGAGATTGATCCAGCCGCCGTCGGGGTTCAGGAAGCGGATCATGCGGCGTCGTTCACCCTCGGCATAAGGCACCGTATCGCGCTTTAACAAGCCGCGGCAGGTTTCTACGTGTGAGCGCAGATCCGCGAGTTTCGCGGCCGGCATGCCGAGCGTGCGCCGCGCAGTATTGCCGGTTCCGATCCCCATGATCACCCGGCCCGGTGCGAGCATGTTGAGCGTCGCGAAGCTATTCGCGGTGACCGGGGCGATGCGAGAGGATGGATTCGTAACGTTTGTTCCAAGTTTGATCGTGCTAGTCTTCGTCGCGCACAGTGCAAGGCACTGAAAGACGTCCGCGCAAATCATTTGGGTGTCGTAAAGCCAGGCATGCGTAAAGCCTTTGCTCTCCGCGTAGGCGACGTCGTCGGGTATGTCGACAGTCGACAGAAAAGCGAAACCGTAGTCCATCATGTTCTCCCTCGGAGCGAGTATCGAATCTAGAAGAATACGTCGCGTTTTTCTGGCAGTCCATTCTCGGGCGGTAGCGCTGGGCGCCAGGGGCGAAGAATCTGTATTGCCAGACAATACGAACTGGCTGAGTTACAACCACAACATCGACACCGAGAACGCGAACCCGCTCGGTGAGGTGTGCCGGCTGAAGTCGACGACATCGGTTCGTTTCACACTTTCATTCTGCATGTCGACGGCGTGCTCAATGCCGTCATCGCCGAACTACTCGTCCGGCTGAACCAACGACCGTTCAAGAAGCTCCCGGGCTCACGCCATAGCCAGTTCGAGGCCATCGATCGACCCGCGCTAAAACCGTTACCGAGCAGATGCCCGAGCAGCATCGACACCTTGCCCAGTTCTCACCCGAGCGCCTGCGACGCTGGGTGGCGAAAATAGGTGCCGAGACTGCCGCGCACATTACCCAGGTTTTGAGCGAACGGCCACATCCCGAGCAAGGTTACCGTGCCTGCCTCGGCATCTTACGACTCGCCGAAGGCTACGGTGATGAACGACTCAACACCGCTTGTGCCCGTGCACTCATCCTCGGTTCCCACCGTTATGGAAGCGTCGAATCCACCCTCAAAAAAGGACTCGACCAACAATCGCTCAACTCAACCACCGAACCCACACTTCCCGCTGACCACGACAACGTTCGTGGGCGTGGCCATTACCATTAAGGAGAATACCGATGTTGAATCACCCCACCCGCGACCAACTCAAAACCATGAAGCTCAGCGGCATGGCTGCAGCCTTCGGAGAGCAACGCCAACGAACGGACCTAAACGACTTATCCTTCGGCGATCGGCTCGCCGTCCTCGTCGAACGCGAACAGACCATGCGCTCAAACCGGCGGCTGACCTATCGTCTACGCCGCGCCCAGCTCAAACTCAACGCCGCCGTTGAAGACCTTGACCATCGCACCCAACGCGGTCTTGATAAATCAACGCTCAATGAACTCGTTCGCTGCCGGTTCGTCAACGACCATCTCAACGTCCTCATCACCGGACCCACTGGCATCGGTAAAACCTATCTCGCCTGTGCCATCGCCCATACCGCCTGTCGCAACGGTTTCTCCGCATGTTATCTCCGCGTTCCGCGACTGCTAACCGATATCAACGTCGCCCACGGCGACGGCACCTATCACAAGTTCGTCACGCGACTCGCTAAGGCCGATATCGTAATCCCCGATGACTGGGGACTCGCAACACTCAATGCCGAACAACGCGGCGACTTGCTCGACCACCGACACGGCCTTGCGTTCGGCCATCGTCACTTCGCAATTACCGGTAAAACCATGGCATCGGGTTATCGGCGATCCGACACTCGCCGATGCCATCCTCGACCGGCTCGTCCACAACGCTTATACGATCAATTTGAAAGGAGAATCTATGCGCAAAAAACACGCGAACTTGACTCAGCCCGGTCGTTCGGCACAATGAATCACACCTGCGTCGCTACGCTCCGATAAGTGATCGGCATGACCGGAAAAGGTGATCGACTTCGACGGAATACGCACGCCTTTCAATTCTTCGGCGTTCTGGCGAATCTTCGTTTGATCTCAGGTGTGTTAGGTGCCCGTGGTAATAGGCCAAGTATTCCTCGATTACTCGACGCAGATGTCTTTCGTTTAATACGATGATTCGGTTAAGACATTCGCGGCGGAATGGGCCAATGACGCGTTCTGCATAAGCGTTCTTCTAAGGCGATGCCGGAGTCGTAATGACCGCGTCCATCCCAGGCGCCGTGATCCGCCGTGTAACGGTGCGGTCTACCCCGACCGTCGGTCGGTGGTTCTCTCTCCCGTTTATCGTCGGCGACTGAAACGTCGGATCAAGAATTGGTGGCTATGGGTGGACTTGAACCACCGACCTCAGCATTATGAGGACGGCCAGGAAATTTAACTGATTGTTTTAATTATTTTTTTCGGGCGCCCGTTGCAACTAAATGCCCAGCAATGCTCAACGATGTTCAACTGACTCACACAAATTTCACGCGTTATAGACGGCCCGATCTAAGCCCGACTGAGGCGATCGAATAAACGATTAGATTCGAGTAAGTGTGGAGATCGATTGCGGGCGAGCCTCGTATTTGGTTGCGCATCTTTCCTGCAGATGCTCTCACATGCGACGCTTTTAACGTTGCTACTATTGAAAGGAGAAAGTTAGCGTGTTGATTTGCACGTTCGACGGGGTCAAAGCAACATCAAAACGGTTTATTGAGTACTTCACGGCGAATATCCGAAATTCAAACATTGCCGATTACTGCTATTGGGGGTGCGGGCTGCCCTGCCTTTTTGCCCTTATTTTACTTTAGATGCCATACCCTAACATTACCGATAATTATCATTTCCGGCAATGTTTTGCGGTGGATATTAAATTACCAAGGACACGCCAACCCGTCGCGGACAAAATGGACATTTAACCGATAACAAATGATGTGGTTAATTTCCTGGCAAGGATTATGCTGTGTCGATTGCTCGTGCATGATGCACTGAGCTATGAAGGAGGGTCTGTGGTCATGAAGAAGTTGGTTTTCCTTGCTGGACTGTTGCTTTCGTCCCAATCGTTCGCCGCGATGCTGTTCCAGGATGACTTCGAAGGCGGTCTGTCCGCCTGGACTGGCAAGAGTGCCGGCACCCACAGCGGCATAACTGTCCCTGATCCAGTAGCCAGCGGACTCAACGATGTTTTGGGATTCGCGGCACTCAATTCTGGTGGCGACGTTTTCACGACAGCCACTTTTCAGTCCGCATCGAAGAACTACGTGCTGTCCTACGATTACTTGGGAGTGTGCGGGGCCAACGACTGCGGCGGATATATCGGTTACAGCTATGGTCTTCCGGGAGTGCACATTTGGCTCGCCGATCGGGCACGGATTCCGGTGCCCAGGATCTCAACGAGGACACTGGCCAATGGGTGCATGTGAGGATTCCATTTACAAGCACTGAGATGCTGCCCATCCACCTAATGATTGAGGACTATGACGCCTCGGCTACGAGACAGCCGCAGGACGCGTACTTCGATAACATCCACCTGGAAGCGGTTCCACTACCAGCAGCATTACCCCTTTTCTTGACCTCGCTTCTCTGCCTTGTGAGCGGTGCTAGGACTCGCCGGCGGAAACTACTTCGAAGCCAGCCAATGTAGCAACTAAACGGGGGTTGAAGAGCGGCATTCAGCGGCTAATTGCCTGCTGACACGAGAGCCCGCTTGTCCAACAGGGCCTCGATTACTAAGCGCCTGCTAAGCACTACCGATGATTATCATTTCCGGCAATGTTTTGCGGTGGATAT